>JAPYYW010000460.1:0-53809 GCA_030522545.1 Cremastinae sp. A BG-2022a | reverse complement strand
TTAAATAGACAAAATCTTTATTTGGACGTATTTCACCCCGCCATTTAGTTGAATCAACCAATATTTTGTTGAATCAACTAATTTCTTCTCTCAGTGTGACGAAAATTTAGCCGACCACGTGTTTATCACAACCACGCGCTCTTTTCTGTCATCGTCTCTCTCTCTCTTCCCCTCTCTCGGCCCTGCTATAGAGTCTCCGGCCTCGGGTGTCATAAAATAACGAAAATTTCTCGGTCGAGCCGAGGAATATGTGACTCTCGTCCGGACGAGGAACACGCACGTAAGCTCGGAACGTATTTTCATTCTGTGTTTCTCGACTTTTAGCTTTTAAAACCGAGATTCGCGCAAATCTTAGAAAGTCTCGAAATAGAAATCGTGGCTCTCTCTTTCTTTTGCTTCTCGCTTGATTCTGTTGTGATCTCATAACGAAAGAGTATAGAGAGAATCAACAGAGAGAGAGAGAGAGAGAGAGAGAGAGAAATACGTGTGTTGCCTCGTCGTAGTAAATTCAGACTCGTTGAGAAAAGATGCGCGCACACGTCCCGAGCAGATTCTCGGCAGAACGAAAACGTGCGTAAAAGATAGACCGTGGAGTTGCTCTTGTGGACCCCGTATCGGGCCAAAGAATCCAGGCGTTACCGCGCGCTCGCCACGTGGTCTGACAACCGCTTTCGTACGCGAGACTCCAATTCTCCTCCAGTCGCCCGCATGTCCAAGAAAAATGTGATGCATGCATTGAACTTTAATTTAGAAAAAAAATAATAATAACAATAATTTGCATCTTGACACGAAAACTCGATGATTTTTCCTTTCCTCTCGCATTTCATTATTTTGTTTCGTCGTCGAAAAAATATGACACACTTTTTTGACGAGATTTGAATAAAATTTTATCGGACTTTTTGCGCGCACCGAGAGAGTCCATTATCTCGAATAGGTAATTTTTACCGTCGCCTTTTTTTTCTCTTGCCTCGTCCCGTATGCGTTTGCCCGCTTGATGGGAATTCTTATTGCTCGAAGCATGTGCAAAAGTCAAACTGCGCTCCAGCCTTCGGCTCGAGCGTTTTTTACTCCCCGTCCGAGTGCGTATTAGCGATCGCTGACACGCTGACACGAATTTATGAATAAACATGTAAATAACTCTGCCCATCGCGTTTCTCTCGACTCCTTTTGTATTTTCGAATCTCGAAAATATATGTACCGAGGCCTCGTAGCTGCGTTGCGAGCAACGACGCAGTAAAAAAAAACATTCTCACGATCGTCAGATATTCATTAGCAATACACGTCGATCGCTTACATTGTTTCGAGATTTTCGTCACGCGTCGCATCGTTTAAAAAGCATCGTACGAGCTTGTTTTCATTTTTAACCAGCTTTCGAGAGTTTTTATTGAAAAATTAGATTTGTTTGACACTTTGTTGTCTCTGCTGTCGTTCGTACGGGGTCCGGGCGTGCGCGTGGATGAGTTTCGAGGGCTGTCGAGCTCGCTCGTTGTTGCACCGTAATACCAGAAAGAGAGCCTGTTGGACTCGCTTTTAATTTCTCTTAATTGCAAGAGTTGGTCAACGACGATCGACGATATAAACGAGAGCGAGAAAATGGTCGTTGTTGGAGGCTCGTCGAGGCCAGAGGGTCCGTTTAACGCCCGCACGCGACAATTCCTTCGAGCGCGCTCGAATATATACTCGCAAATGTATACGCACGCATCGCGTACACAAATTTACAGCTTCTGCCCCGAGGGACCCACTTCCCAATCCATTTCAACCATGCACCTCCTCTCTCTCTCTCTGTATCGCTCTTTCTCTTCCTCCCTGATGGATATGTAACTCGTGCGTTCCAGAAAAAAACTCGCTCTTTCATTACGCAACGTAATATTTATTGATCTTCCCGTGTATTTATAATCTTTTGAAAAATCTCTCTCCGCTTTTCGTACCGTGAGAAGGCTTGTTTTTTACATTCTTTTATAGACTTTTTATTTATTGTTTTTTAGGATTTGAAAAGGTTGACAAAAAAGGCAAATGAGACGACATTGTCGAATGATTGGAATTGAATTTTTTACAAGTTTTTTTTTATTGTTTTACTTCGGTACGATTTTTTTACCTTGGTTGATTTACATTCGAGAAGAATTTTTAGCAATAAATCGAGCGATAACGCCGATTCAGTATCAATTTTGTGTAATTTCCCGAGCGATCGAGTTTGCTCCCGTTACGTTAGATCTCGTCACGATGGACCGGCAACGATGTCCTCGGGCGTTAAAAACGTCTCGTCCTCGTTGCGTCGCTGTCGTTCGGTCGCCGTCGCGGTTGTCGTTTAGTCGATCGGTGAACATTCCGTTAACTCGATACTCCCTCGTCGTTTTACCCGGAGCGCGTTGATCGCATTCCGTGTTTGCTTTCCGCGCCCCTCGCTCCGCGTCCCGCCCGGCTTTCCAGCCAGTTCCAGTCTTTCCGAGAGCTCCGATAACACCCGAGCCCCCCCGACTCACTAAATTCAACAAATTTGTCATTCCATCGCACACTTGTGCCCTCACGGAAAATGTGTCCTATTCCTTTTGAAATTCGTCCCTCATTTATTCCCCTTCAATCACATTTTCCTCTCATTGACGATCAAACATTTCTGCGTCTCTCGGGCTTTCTCTCCGCTCCGATTTTTCGCAAAACAAATAAAGTTCCCCCTCGAGACGCCGGCGAATTCGCTCGCAATTCCACAACGGAGATACACGTATTTACGAACGATATACAGAACGATAAACAAGGCAATCGCGATCGAAATCTAATCAGTGATTATTTTCATTTTTTTTTCTCAACTTCGCTCTTCTTTTTTCACTCGGAATATCGTTTTTATCGAAAGTCCGCACGTGTTGCGGACTTCGGGGCACACTATCGCGATCGAAGCGCGGTGGAATAGTTCCAGGTTGTTCCCGAGTCTTGATCGTCCATTTGTTCAAGGCGCCAGCCTCCCCTCTCTCTCTCTCTCTCTATCTCTTTCCCCATATCTCGTTCCTATCAATCGATTCTCCTCGATTCAACACTACGCACGCACACATGTATACTCCTTTATTCGTGTCCGTTCGATCGCCGTATTGAATGCAAAATAATTCGTAACACTGTCAAGCAGGCCCCGAACACGAGACTCGACTCGTGTACGCGTCGCGACTGTGTCACAAATTTCGATACGCTTTTTTTTTACCTCTCAGCTTATTATCATTATTCGCTCATTGTAAATTGAAAAAAAAGAAAATTAAGGAAAACACGCTCCGTGTCCTTAATTTTCATATTTCTTCATTCATTTCATAATATTTATTGTTTTTCTTTTTTTTATTTATATTTTCATTAATTCTTTTTCTTTTGAATAAATATCGGAAAGATCGAATTAATTTGACTCGGTGCGTTTTGCGGTATAAATAGATTTTGGCGTACCAAAATGACGTTTCGCATGGTGCACGCGAATGAGAATAATGGTCTTGAAACACAGAAGAGATTCCGCAAGAGCTCTCGAGGCGCACGCTTTAGTGTGGATACTTACCAGTCAAGCGCGATTATTGAGTCAACTGAGTTCAATTACTTTCTCGGCCGAGGGGAATAACGCACGTCGGGATCTCGTTGGGACCCAGCTGAGACGTCGAGAGCGAGAGAGATCTTCGAATCATTATTTGTGTCGTTTGCACATGTGCGCCAACCATCGACTCGCTCTTTTATCTTCGACCCTTTGTACCTTCTTGTCTTTCTTAGAATTTTCATAAAATATTTTTTATATTTTATTCAGATATTTTTGTCACCGGGAAATAAATTTTTGAATGGATTTTTCGCACACGTAAATGGCAAATATTTTTTATAAAAATTGACAATAAATGACGAAAAATATAGTTGTCATTTTTGACACATAATTAGTACAGTTGTTACCTTACAGTAAAATCTCAATCACAATTTATTTCAAAGTAGATTCAGAGAAAAGAACTGCGGAGAACGAGTCGTTTTTTTTTTCTTCTCGAAGGCCGTCGAGGCTCAGGTATACGCGAATCGCGAACAATTGCCGAGACACAAGCGTGAATTACGGGGGAAGGAAAAGGAATGAGAGGAAAGAAAAAAAAATGACGAGAAGAGCGCGGCGCCAAGTCGTTAAGAAAAATCGATTATTTCGTACTTTCGTTTCTTTCCTTTCGCGCGTTTCGAGCGATTATCCGACTCCCCGTTTTATTTTCCATCCGTCACGGACACAATGATTTCTCTCGGTAGCGGAAACGTGGTGAACCGTGAAGCGGAAGAAGGAGAGAAAGAAGAAACCAACCGACCGAGAGAATCTCTCATCACCGGCGACGGGAATCGAGAGCTCTACCGATTGATCGATTTTTCCGTTCGATTTTCTCGCGTTCTCGGAGAATCCATCGAAACGAAATTTATGCACGCGTATATACTTGTGCGACGATGTGTATATTCGAGGCTCGACGCCAGACTGGGACAATTTTGTTTCTAAGCGACCTCGAACGAGCCACCTGACGCTTTAACACTTATAAAGATAAACATTTTGTCATTTTTGAAACGAGCGCTCGTATCTCTGTATCTCTGCCGCGAATAATTTATTCTTTTATTCGTTTTACACACGCCCGAGAGACAATAAGTTTATCCGAAAAATTATCTAACACGTTTCTCTCAGATGCAAATATTATTTTTGAACAATGAAGTCGGGCAAGAAAACGGAGGATATATAATTTGTGAAATGTGAGATTCTCGGCTATAAGTCGTCCTTTGAACGTAATGGACGAGCGAGAATTGTCTACGATGCGCTTATTAAATATAGGCTCGGTTAGGGTCGTTTGGCAGTTAAAACTGCATGTGAAATGCGGTATAAACTGACCAGTTGCGACGAGCGTCAACGAGGGACGATGCGCTCCTCGGTCTTCTCGTCTCACTTTCTTTCGTCACAAAACGTCGACTCGCGCGATGCCTCGCGGCCCACATTTGGACTCCAAGCAGATTGAAATAGAGTTTCTAGTCTTCCCTCCGCCCGTCGCTTTTATTTCGAGTTCACTCTCGTAGGATCCTCTCGGGTCCGTCGTGAAGAATCTTCCGTTGCACCGGGCCATCGTCGCCACGACGAATACTCTCGGTTTAATTAGCCACCAAGAATGAATCACGATGATTCGAAGAAAAAAATATACTTTTTCGAAAGAAACCACGAATCAAAAATATAACTCAGTCCTCAAAGAATATATTTTTTTTACCAAATGAAATAATTGTCACTGAAAAGGTTGTTAAAACTGCTCGAATATTCCATCATTTTTGTTCGTCTCCTTCAAATTTTATTACGCGATGAGAGAAAAGTGTCAAAACAATGCATAACACCGCGGTGACGGCGCGACAGCGAATTTTTTGTTTCCCCTCGGCATTTGGCAGGAAGTTAAGAAATAAAGAAGAATCGCGGAGTACGCAACAATAATTTTTTTCGTTAAATCCCGCGGATCGGGGCTGGCCTCGCGTCAAATTGCAATTTCGCTTCGATGCACGGTGCGTGAGCCTCGCGTCTCGTACCTTTTGGAAAAACTCCAATTTCGTGTACTCGCCAACAAATTTATTTCACTCCGTCTCACTCCTCCCCCCCCGTCGTAAAAACTATTATACAAGTTTTTTCGACGTTGTTTCTTTGTAACCAATTCGCCTCGTACAAACTTTCACCGTTCATTTATTTTTACTGCACTCTATTTTTATAACTATTTTATTATTCTTATCCTCCTTTTTTTGCAATTTAAAGAGACGGTTTAAAAAGCGCTCACAATGGGACTGAAAAGTGTCTATTGAAGTCCAACTCTTTGGAGTCGGACGATAAATGGAACGACGTGTGGCACAAGAGAAAAAGCGAGAGGAAATGAAAAATATGAAAAAGAAGCCGAAGCCAGAGAGGCAGGGAGAGAACACGCGAGGTGAAGTGTCACTTAAAAGTCGAGCTGACGATCGCGATACGAGCCGATTGTATATCTCTTCCTGTCTTAACCTCCGAACCCGTAAAATGTGAGAATAATTTACTTCGCAACCATATCACACGAACGCCTGAATTTATTTACCTGTTCGAGCTCCAACACAATAATAATATTCGCGCCTGTACGTCTGTACGAATGAATATATATTCTTGTGTTCGGAGCCTCTTTGATGTCTCCGTTCTCGAAGAATAGAACTAAAAAGATGACAAAAAAAAATTTATCAAATTGAAACAAGTGTTAATCGGCGCGTGTATTGGTCTTCATCGATCTCTTCACTGAAAATAAAAACTTGTCGAAAACTTGAATAGTCCGTAAAATACAGCGAATAAAATATAATTTAACTGCAACTCATTAAATTTTATTAATATTGTAGAAATAAATAGTTTTGGAAATGTTAAAATATTATATTCTGCTGAAAATAATAGTTTTCAACTGATTTTCATTTTTAGTATTCTTTTTAAATTCTTCCATCCGCTTCGAATCGATTTAGAAGCAAATTTTTTCTCATTTCAAGTGCCCCCAAAATTTTCATGCGTGATATATAAATTTTCTTCGCACCCTCATATTTCTGCAGTCTTGTGTGCGTTGCCGAAATTTAGGTCGAACGGTCGAATTCGCTCTCGTCGCGACACCCGCGAATAACTAATGACGAATAGGCACCGAAACTTATTACCGACTGTCTCGTCTGCGCGTTCTCTCCGCGTTTCTCGCTCTTTCCTTCTCGTCGATTAGCGAGCGTTCGTACAGACACCATGACGACGACGACGACGAGAATTCGCCGCTCCGAGTTTTACGTAATCCCGAGAGCGTCAAAAAAATTGACATAAAACGAAAGAATTTATCACAAAGTACAAGAATAAAGTAATGAATCGGTCCGTTTGAAGCGAGGAAGAAAAATATTCGAAGGATCGTGTGGATTGATCGGCGGGGGGAAAAAAATGAAAGAGAGGGATATTAAATGTCATCGGGAAGAAGCTCTTTTCTGTCTCTCGGTCGTTCTCGTCGCTCGAATCTCGACGAATACGAGAGAGAGTCATCTCGTCGCGGCGGTCCCCATGTATTGCCCTGGCTAAATACGGAACAAGCGTGCTAGCACCGAGCTTTATTTTAAGAACGGCCGCGTTGAATATCTCTATGTTTCTATTTTCTATCTTCCTCGCTGGACCTTTTTTTCTCCCATTCGTTCTGGTCTATTCGTCCGTCCGACGAGTGTCTACGCGGACGGTAACTAGCCACCCCGTGCACCGACTTTTCCCCCTCCGCTTACCGGAGCACGTATTTATACCCGTGCGACAACTCGAATAGACGAAAAGAGAGAGACAGAGGGACGAAAAAAACAAAGGCAAGCGAGAAAAAAAAGCCGGAAACTGCACTTGACACGCGCAAGCACTCTTCGGATAGACTCCTCTTCATTTTTTCCTCTCCGACTCTCTAAAAAAAGATGGAATCGACGATAAACGAAGATAAAATCGATCCCTTTGCCCGTCTATTTATTTTCGACAAGAGCAGGAGTGCACGCAATTTTTCGTCGCCCTGTCACTCCTGGTGCACAAAAAACAGTTTCGTTTCTTTTCCAAAATGCTTCCAGTTATCTTCTTCGTTATTTTTTTTCAATATTATAATGAGAATCGAACGCATTTGTCAACCGGACGAGCGTCTAACGCTCGAAGACGTGGAAAAATAAATATCGCGGGACGTTTATCTGTCAGTTTCAACATCAGAGGATAACTCGGTTGTGTTAACTACATTAGCCGGGGAAATGGAAAATGGAAATGGCACATTTCCTTGGTGCGAAAAACAAGCGAAAGTTTATCTGTCTCATTCGCTGGCGGAGTAGATGAAAGTTCTTCCCCTCTTCGAGCCGGCAGGGTGTAATGACACTTGGGATAGCTGCCAGAAAATCTTCGCCGCGACTACTCGCCGGATTCCTCCGAGCTTCCCGACTCCTTGTTCTTTCTCCGAGACACTCCGTTTGAATTTGTTTGCGAGAAGACGAGATAAAGAGCGACCAAGATTCCTGTCCCAATCTGGGACCTCGAGGACTTTTCGGATCTTACCGTCGCCGAATTTTATCTCGAGTCACGTGACGATTATTCAGGATCGTAATTAACCAGAGAAATCTAATTACGCTCGTGATTTCCGCCACGTCTTGCCGGCTGCCAAAACTTTCTTCCGTCGAGCCTTCGTGTCTTGTGTTCTCTCCCCTCTCTCTCTTTTTTTTTGGCTCACTCGATAAATTTTTTTTTCCCCTCGAGACACACGCTTGCAATTTGCGAGCGCGAAAAAAATTCTCCGCCGATTTAAAGCGAGGAATAAATAAGACGCGGAAGAGAAAAATGTAGGTGGAGTTCGTTGACCCGATTTAAAAGCAAACAGACGGAAGCAAAAATTGACAAGCTCTCGAAAAAAAAGGCTTGGAAGAGAATTCGGATATCTCGTTGAACTTGAGCGAGCTAAACCAACGAGAGATTCAGTCACCTATACCGCACGGTCAAAATTCGTGCGAAAAAAAAGTTTACGGGAAAAAAGAAATGGTGGAGAAATCGCAGTTATCTCGAGTTTGGCACGGTCATTCACTTTCAAATTTAACAGACGTTTCGACACCGCGTCTCCGTTAAAATTCAGCAAACTTTACGTACGTTCTTAAAACGGGATGAGAAAATCGATTCGCGATTCACGTGTCGTATTGTTGTTCTGCTTTTCTCCTACGAGCGTTAAAATAATATGTACACTCTGTGTAACATCGATTCGCCGAGGCGCTCCGATGGCCTCGACTGACACACGCGAGTAGAAACGTCAGATTTTATTCACGTGCAATCCAAGGCCCCCTTCCCACTTTGTCCGTCTCCCTCTTTCTCTCTTTCTCTCTCTCTCTCTCTCTCTCTCTCTCTCTCTCTCTCTAGTCTCTCTGGTACTTAACCGCGAAGAGACCGGCCTCTTTTATCGTCTCGTCACTCGCGAGATCTTATTTTATGTAACTTCTGCTTCCCGGCCCAAGAGACATAAAGGATCCGACGGATTTTTCATTAATTATAAATTCTCTGCTCAAAATTCCACTCTGTCGTTAATTGAGAGATTGAAAAATCTCGGGTTTCGTGTCAATCAACAATTAATAGGAATAGCGTTAACGATAACGAACTCGTATGAAATACTAAGTATTTGCTTAAGAATATTGTTTTTTTTTATTCTCTGGGTAGCTATACTCGATCTGATCACGTTTTCTCGTTTGACAAGAAATTAACGATGAAGAAATTATTTAAACCGTCAATAACATTTTTATTTTTATTCACGATGTGCCACTCTATAGACAGCGGGGAAAGAAGTCGTTCTGAAACGAATATGCTTAAATATCGTTGGAGAGTTTATTGAAACTACGAACTATTTATTCTCCAATTTTAATCTGCTCTGTGTTAATTTTTTGGCATACAGAAAAAGAACTCGCATATTTTATTTAACGACTACTCAAATACTCAAATATTTATGAACCGTTTATTTAAAATACCAATAATGTATTTCTCGATTTTTATTTGCACGAACCGTGCAAATTTTTTTTTTCGCGCACAAGGAAACAACTCGTCTATTTTATCTGATGAATACTCAAAGATCGACGAAGAGTTTGCTTATATCCACCAATAATTTATTCTTCAATTTTTATTCGTACTGTGCCAATTTTTTAGGCCTATGGGAAAGAAAAAGTTTCTTTTTTTTCTGACGAATACTCGAATACTCAAAGATCGATGACGAAGGTCGAACGTAGCGGTTGATCGTTCATGCGCGGGGCCAGAGGTCGTGAACTCCCGGTTCCGGTAGCAGCGCAATAAAAAGCGTTTCGAGCAGACTCACGCGGTGTCCCAACGCGCGCGACTTCTTGGCTCCGCTTTTCCATTAACCGTATTCTCTCAATTTCTACCCCTCTTCGACCCTTCTCGCTCCATCTTGGATTATGCTCTCGACGATTTTTCGTCTTTTCATCCTCGCGTTTCGAGGCCGCGCCGGAATAAAAAGCGAGCTCGGAACGAATGGTGCGTGTACCATGAATAAAAATCAAAGACAGGAGCGCACGAAACGCTCGAACGTACGGCGATAAATAAATTCAAAGGAGAATCGTTCCGAGTCCGATCGTCGCCCCAAATCGTAATATTCTAACGATACGGCTCGACTTTGACGAGACTTTCGAAAAATTCGAGAAAAAATATATATATATATATAGAACGGTAGAGAGTATGTGGTATTTTAAAAAATAGTCTTTTTCGAGACAAACGTCGGGCACGGGTGAACGGTCGAATCGTCACGGAGCCTCGCATGTAAAACTTTCCAAGTATACACACATCTGTTGCCATCGGGTTACATAATCATTACTCGAATCCCTTACCTCGTTCTCCGTCTCTCTCTTGCTTTCTCATTTTCTGGGCAAACTCTGTCGTGACTACCGTGAGTGTCAAGCCGGCGATAATTTTGCATTGATACCGTAACGAGTCGCGAGTCGTGCGGGGAGAGAGAAAAAAAAAGAGCGAAAGAGAAAAGCGGGAGCCAAGAAAATGATTTATGGCGCCGTCAGAGGCGAGCTCGCAGTTCGCCCTGACAAAAAAAATCCAGCGTGAAGATAAAGAGTATATTCTATTTGAGGAGCGGTAAGAAGTCTACGCGGGAAGAACATAATTAAGTGAAAAAAGTACAAAGTTGAGAACAAAATGGAAAATAGTAAAGTCGATTCAAGCACGACACGTCCGTGCTCTGAAAAAGTTCGCGTCGGGAGAAAAAAAAGGGGCAAAAGCGCGAGTCTCGAAAAATTCTTTCTTCCGTTCCGTTCTCCCGAAGAATTCCGCACGTCGTCGAACCTCTCGAGTCTCCGCCGAGGGGCTATAAATTACACGCGAGCGAGGACGATACGAATAAACGCTCGGACGGTGAATTTGTTTGCAATGCAAAACGAGTATTGATTCTCCAAAGAAGTAAATTCATTCGGAAGTGTCTATTTCGCTTGCTTATTATAATGCAGATTCGTGTTTTGGTATTCCGGCAGTTCGCGGTAAAGCCTCCTCTCCTCTCCTCTTCAACAGAGAGCTCTTTCGCCCGAACACATGCGAGGCTAATTCGCGTCGAGGGACGATTTTACCTGAATTTGGAAAACCCCGGGGGGAGAGATTTTATTCCTCTGAAAGAAAAAGGACGATGAAAATTCTCCCGAGCGACTCTGTCTACCTGAGCATTCGTTGCTTTGCGAATGTCATTACTGGCAGGTATACGAGCGCGTCACCAGTCCCGAGAAAATGCGAGTGGAAACTTTCACCTCGTTAGGCAGAACGGGATGGCCACTCGCAATTGAATTTTCCTAATCGCATATATATATATATTCTAAATATTCGCGTACATTCATTTTTCCGGCGCGCCTAGCTCGAATTTGCCACCGACTTTCATCACCTGACGCGACAAAGAGATATCTTGCTTGCGCGACAAATTCTCTCGAGCTTTTCTTTCCCCCCACTCCCGGGCCTTTTTTTCTCCGCTCTCTTGCTCGACGTTAATTACACAGTCTTTGATCTGTCCTGTATGTCGATGAGGAGAGCCCACCGCGAGAATACGTGACGTCTATTCAATGCAGGCGATATGCATTTTCAAGCGCTTCCATGAATTTTTAACACCTCTCGCTCTCTCTCACAAATTCTCCTCTTTTACCCTCTCTTGCCGGCACTTCGTATTAAATGACGAGAAAATAATAGACGAATCCCATCTATTGTGCGAGGTGAAAAAACTCGTCTCGATCTCCAGCGAGGAAGATTGACCGAAAATTTGGAAGGAGAACGTTTGAAACATGACTACGAAGAAATTCATATCTTATCAACTTTTCGTCTTCTTGTCGTCGACACCTTGAAATACCTTTTTTTTCGTAATTTCATTCTTTTTTTTTGAGACAATTTATTTAGTCCGATTTCTCGGTTCGCGAGAGTCGGAGCGATGAAATAAGGACAAAAATATCGATGAGACGAACCAAAGAGTGACTCTTACGTATTGACTCTTCTTAATATACATGCATATGTATGTCAGCCAAGGTAGAGAAATTCCTGTTTGCTTAGCTGGTTAAATATATGATCGAAGATACTCCATTGTATGCTTTTCCGTAAGTAAAACGAGAAAAAAGGGTTTGCCACTGGAACGATCGTGCTCGATATAAAAAAAAACTTGGACTGCCTCGTTTTTAATCAGCGAGCTGTCAAAGAGCTTGAAATAAATGTATAAATCCCTCAAAAATGCCCTGAAACTTGTCGGGTCGTTAAGCCAATGATCTAGATACGTTTTAACTTCTTTTTTTTAACTTCTTTTGTTCACAATTGAGTATTAAAATGAATAAATTTACATTTTTTAGAATACTTAATGTCGCGCAATGATAAATTATTTTGGTCGAGTGAATTGATGAAATTGGTTTTTTTCTTTGCTATGTTGCAGCGAGGGAACGTTTTCCTTCGTCGAGCAGCACGGACGACGATCAGAGTGGCTCGGATGTCGAGCACGAGGCGGGAGCGATACGGGGTAAACCTCATTCCGGCATATTGCATCACGGTGGCACGCACTCGGTGCGCAAACGTCGTGGTAATCTGCCAAAACACTCGGTCAAGATACTGAAGAGATGGCTGTACGAGCACAGGTACAACGCTTATCCAAGCGACAGCGAGAAACTCACTCTAAGCCAAGAAGCCAATTTGACAGTTTTGCAGGTAACGAGTTCAACATTTTCCCATTTTTCGCACTTAATAATTACTTTCAATCACCGATCACTTTATTTCTCATTAGATTTATACTAGCAGGCTTTGCGCCCTCGGGGTAATAGAAAAACTGATCCGAAAGTCAGTTTTTTGGTTGATTCAATATGAATTCTTCAATTTCGCCCCAAATAATTAACATTTTTAATTAACAAATTCAAGAATTGTTAATTCAAAATTAACAAATTCAAGAATTCATATTGAAAAATTTAAAAAACGATTGAAAAATCAGTTTTTTGGCTTAATTCGTTCAGAAATTCACTGTCACTTGATGAAATCAACTTTATTAGGAGTGATTTTGTAAGATTTTTGGTAAAATGAAGAGAATGGCACTAGAATTATGTTAATATATTTTTAAATTTATCACGTCTTGAACATAGTCATTTGTCAAATATTTTCCAATGTTCCGTTTCCGCTGCAATTTCGAAATAAAAAGTCTATACAAAGAATGTTCAGTTAAAATGCAATGTCTAGTAAAAATTTCAAGTCAATCCATCGTCGATAGGTCGATTTCTATAGATTTTCATACTTTGTATTGCCATCTGGTCACGATGAATTAAAATAAAGTAGCCTATGTTCAAATCGACGTTGAAAACTGTCTCTATGACAAATCTCATTCAAATCTTTGCAAACGTTTTAGCATTATTGAGGAAAGACATCCAAACATACAAACATTCACATTTACATATTAATAAAATTAAACTCTCATTTTTCCCCCTTTCAAGACAATTTTTCATGAATTTTCTCGGATTTCATCATTCAAAATAAATATCTTCTTTAAAACGATCAGTACTGCCAATTTTGTATGTGACGATAATTAAATATCATTAGGGCAAAATCTTAGCTCGTTAAATCGAATTAAAGAAGTTATAGAAAATGAGTAATTTCGCACTTCATTTATCCTGGTAGTCACACAAGGGTGAGGTTTTACACCTTGAGTCATTTTCCCGACCTTGGGAATTCCATAATTTTCGGGAGGGGGGCTCAAGTGTTTTTCCACAGAATTAATTATCAAAGTTACTTTAAAATAAATTAGTACAGAGTAACAATTAATAACACATTAAGAGTAGCTATAATTAATAATCAATTAAAAATATTCGGTTCTTGCCGGATCGACACCTTTAAAAGCACGTACTGAGCCTCTCTTCGCTCAGAGTTGTACGGACCTTCATACGAGTAACAAATTCTGTTTGTATTCTTGAAGTTGTTCTCTTCGAATTCTGTTTGAATTCTGTTCAAATTCTGTTTGAAATCTCGTCGAATTCTCTTCGAGTTCTCTTCGAATCTTCAACAGTTTCTCAGCACAAGTAATTCATTATTTTTTTCTTTTTTTTTCAAATAATTTATGTAAAATTAAAGTATAATCGAAATTGAAAATATAAAAAAATTGTTCCGATTTTTGATGACCCTGTGTGCCATGTTACTATATATCGTGTGTCAATCGAGAATGAACTTTCTAAAATAAACTATTTTTAACCAATGATCACACTTTTAATCATAACTGAATGATAAAAAACCGATTTATAACAGATTTAATTTAATTTATTTCAAAAATTTGTAAAATTTGGTGTTTTTTTTTTTCGAAGGTTTGCAATTGGTTTATAAACGCGAGACGTCGAATTTTGCCGGAGATGATAAGAAGGGAAGGCCACGATCCGCTTCAGTACACGATATCTCGCCGAGGTAAAAAGATGCCAGGTGGCAGTCACCAACAAGCGTCTGGTATGAGCCCGAGAGCTAACCAAGAATGGGATCCTCTCGCTGGTATGAGCGCACCGAAACGCAGTCGGGATCACGATTACGAAGACGCAGCAGGACTCATGTATCGGTAAGTTTTTTTTATTTTCATTCACTTTTGCACATTGGCAGTTTTGTCGTACCTTGCTAATAAAAAAAAATTATAAATTTGTGCAGAAGCGAAGAAGACAGTCCGAACGATTACGAGAGCAGTTCTCACAGCGAGGAGGAACGTCCCTCCACTCAGTGGCCAGGCGTCATAGTATATCCCTACGCGGAAACCAAAGTTGAGCAGACAAATCAATTGAATTACGTCAATGCACTTGCACATCCGGCTCGTCGAGGGTAAGTTCTTCAATGTTCACGAATTATGCATGATTTTTTTCGAGATCGAAATCGTTGAGGAATAAAAGCTCACGAAAACTGGTGACCGTCCTCTGACGTCATCGTGGAGAGATAAACCTTACACTGAGTTTCGAAATGCTGAGAAGATAAAATGAGTAAAAAAAATTTGACCGTTGACTATCCAATCGCGTGGTAACATTACGAGTTCCCTCAGCGTTTTTTTATCGTGTTCTCACGCGTACCTAATACTCGCCGAGGGCACTCCCAGACTATTAAATTTCTTTAAATATTTCTCCTGATAAGAGTATATCCGAGCGAAATTTTTATCCCAACGACGATTACTTCTTTAATCTGCCTCTTGAGATAATTCGGGATAATAATAACTGCTGCCTGAGCTAATATTGAGTGTTGGTGTGCTTAATTTATTTGTCTTGATTTGCAGGGACGAGGATGAGTCGTCGGTGAGCGAGGCAGCGTACTGGAGCGCACCGAGACAACATTTGACCACGACGCCGGACGTGCAGCACGAGACCGAGGTCTACAGTACGCACAACAATCACAGCCCTCACAATGACGAAACGCCACCGCCGACACCGCCCGAGGAGGACAAGGACAAGTTTAAGTGCCTTTATCTGCTGGTCGAGGCGGCGGTCGCAGTCAGACAACAGGAGAAAGAGCGCGAGGCAACGCTCCCGGTTTAACATTTGCGCTTTTTTTTTCACAAACGTCTCTGGAGAGTCCAGCACAAGCGTCGAACAAGAGATACAAGCCGGCCGGTTGGACCATCAGTTTCTCAACGGAAAAGTACGAACGTGAGATAATTGACCAGTGACTACACGAGACAAAAGAGAAAATCGTTTACTTCGTCAGTGTTCGCGTTGACAGTGTTAAAAATTTCGTTTTTTTTTCTTCCGTCTGTCCATTTTTTTTTTTCATTCGACTAATTCACTGCTTCGTTGTTTTTATTTGTCAAACGATTTCGTCGTACGATTTGATTTCGAAGAATCAAAGTCCCAAATCGGGCGAAACGCGACTACTGTATTCGGAGAGAATTTGCGATAAGTGAGACAAATATACATTTATTTTCACAACAATGAGAGTCCGTCTCACGCTCACACAGTTACAGTTGTAAAGAACAAAAGTGACGAGATTGGGGATCCTTCATATAAAATACGTGATTCTGTAGGAATGCCAGTGTATCCGTCTAAAGTTGATTTTACGGTCCGACACGAACGTAAGGACGAAGAAAAACAATAAGTTGGGAGAGACTGAAAGTAGTTGAACAAGTGCTCAGTAAGAGTTGTCGCGAGCATACTCCCTTGTGGGACATTCTCTCTCTTTGTCTCCGTATGTTTATTAAGATTTGAACTTTAAAAAACTCTGCCTAAACGAGGGAAGAGAATGATACATCGTTAAAAACAAAAATATAAAATCACTTTGTTTCATTAATTTTTCTAAAACAGATTTAAATTCGAGCTTACGAATTATAAGATTTCGACAATTGCCGATAAATCGGGCAAGGGCGTTATTTAGTAAGTAGATTATAAAAAGAAAACTCTCATGAATTGAAGATTAGCCAGATGAGCGAAGTAAGGAAATTCGCGAAAATTGTCAAAACCTTTTCATTTGTTTTTCTCCCGTTACGTTATTTTTGTGTTTACCCGGTTTTCCCGGACAATTCGAGTTATTCTATTATCATTTATTATTCTTGAATCATCGTAACATCAATGAAAGATTCGAGTTTATTTTTTAATTAAAAAGCAAAGAAGATTACGTTCGAGTTTGATTTATTTTCCTTGTATTTCTTTACTCTTAATTCTTCCAATCGTGTCGCAACATTACGACAAATTTACAAGAGCTCATTTTTTTTTCTCGTTTTGCATTATTTTTTTCAGTTCTATCCCGCGATACGCGCTAATTTCTTATTAAACAAGTTATCGCTGTATCTGCCGATGCAAATTGATGCTCAAAACAAATGTTTTCGTACCTTTCCTTTTTTATTTCATTATTTTTTCCGCGCAGATTCTTATATTTAAAGTTGAAGCTAATTGACTCTCAGTATCGAATATTCAAATCGGTCCTTACCAACTCCATTTATTCTTTTCTTTTTTCAATTCGTTTTTTCATTTCATCAATCAACAAAGTTGTTCGCTCGAAAAATGAGGCATTTATACGTATCTTGGCACAAGGACATTTTTTATTTATTCGTTACGACTGAGAGAAAAGAAGAAAGACCATTATCCCGGACACATGAAATAAGAAAAATGAAATGAATTCTCGACATATCGTTGCAGGATTGATTTGAAGTTTCGACAGAAAGGAAACGAGGACTGTGAAATTTCTGGGTCGTTTGCGAGTAAATCTTTTTTTTTTATTAATAGAAAAAAATCCAAAAAACCAGAAAAAAGCACAGAGAGAAGAGAAAAAACTGTTGTCCGTTATACAAAAAGAAGAAATATATATATATCGTGGAATAATTGGTACAAACGCCAAAGACTTACTTAATTATTATTAATTAAAATAATTAAATCATGAAAATTTCTCGATCGAACGTTTTTTTAACGTTGTGTGCTAGAAGGGAAGGAGCATTGAACGTTTGTATAAGTGTGCGTGTGCAAGTATGCCTGTACACCGTGTGTTCAGTGACGAAAAAAGAATAACCGAAAAAAAGTGCGAATGACCGAGTTTTTTTAGAGGCCATTGGAGTTAATACAATGATTACTATTATTTGTTACATTTTTCCACAAAAAAAAAGAAAAACAAAGAAAAACGAGAGACAAATTTCTCGAAAAGGTTCAAAAACTAAGAACGAAGATGCGAAACAATGTTATCCACTGTACAAAAATGACTATCGAAATTTATTTTACTACAACGATTGAGAAAAAGTAAAGAACCGCTGTCTTAGAAGCTAGCTCGATTATTTAGACGTAAGAGAATTAGTTTTTACACGAAATGAGAAGCAGAGCTGGGCAGTGCGCGGTCGAATTGTTCTATTCCTAAGAGATCTCGTTCGAATCCGAGGAGGAAAGGATGTGAAAGCGGTACGAGGCTCGCGCCGTCGATCCAACATTTACTTAAAAATATGCCCTGAAGCGAGACAACATTTGCACGCAGATATAAAAAGAGAACGCCATTGAGATTGAGTGACAAAAACAAAACGTTTAATTCGCGTAGAATTTCGTTTCTCTTCTCCATTACCTTTTTTTTTACCTAGAACGACAAACTTATATTACAAACAAAAGCAAAAAAAAAACAAAAAAAAACATAAAAATATATATTTTTTTTCGTTCGTAGGATTTGATGTAAACCGTTGCTGGTTGTTAGGCTGTTGTTTATTAATGCAGAATATAAATTTTGAACGAAAAACTGTTAACTATTGGTAGTCGTAGAAGAGGAGAAAGCATTGTGACGTCTCTCGAGACTGTGAGGAAAATATTAATCGAAGCTATATGCAAGATTTAAGTTTGACCAAGAAAGCAAAGAAATTTATCTCGATCATTCTTACGCTAAAATGAGTTTATGTACTTATTACAGTTTTTTTTAAATCCTTTCTTTCGATCTGCTCTAAAGAAGAAACACATGTACATTAATTCGATTCTTCTGAATAAGCTATACTTTGGAATTTTTTACGTCACAAATGTCTCTTTCAGCTTAAGAACAAATATATTATTTGGAAATGAAAAGAAAGACATTGTATCTCCGCTTTTATAAATCTAGAGTTACAAAAAAATCTGTATACAAATAAATTTTATACGTATTCACAATGCTATTTAAGGAGAGCTGCGAATTTAACAAAACAAAAGTGGAAAGAGCCAGAGACGGAGAAAATGCGACGAGGCGAAAGTCTGAAAAATCGCTTTTCCGACTTTGGTCTCGAAATGAACCAGTGCTCACTGCCGAATAGTGTCCAAAGTGTCTTAAAAACAAAACAAAAAAAATAGGAAAAGTATAATTATAAGAGAAACGATCGAGTCTCTTTTCGAAGCTGCTCCGTTGCAAAATTTTGTACAAAAATATTCCCTAGAGACGAAAAAAAATCCTCAGATTTGAGAGATCTTTTTTTCTTAAGAAAAACAAAAGGAGGGAGAAGCGCATTAATGTAATTTCTGACACGAAACGAGAAAAACAGCGTTGAAATGTTCAGTAAAATATTAAAGGGCAATCCGCGTTAGAGTTCCTATGCCTCATACCCAATTTAACTAAAAGAAAACAAAACGTATGATGATGAAGCCACAAGCCAATAAACACTTGTAAATTCTCCATTTGTGTATAGAGACGTGAAAATGGGTTTAAATACTGAATTCTTAAAACGATTTATTATAGATATGTATATTATTATATGATTATTATTATCTAAATATGTACGAAAATACGCCGTTTCTCGTTTCTAGAGATAATTAGTGAGTGATGTTTTTTTTTCTCGCAGAAAATAGCGCTTAGGGACACGTAGATGGTGCGTTTGCGCGAACACAAGGGTGCCTTGTTTCGGGAGGTTTTCGTCTCACGAAGCCAACGTTCTTTATAAATAGCATAAAAGAAAGCAAAGAACACGAAAATTTTTACGATACGTGGATTCTCCATTGTCGAACAAGAGGAAAAACAGGTTCTCTCTTTTTTTCCACAAAGTAATTTTTACCAACAATTTAATTTCAACTTTTCGATACCATCAGGAAGGGAAAAAAAGGCAAAATCGAGTTTTTTCTAACATCAATGAAGAATCCACGTTGCAAAAAGCCGACGTTGTAATAAGTATTTAATAAGCGAGGAAAAAAAAAGTAGCAGCGAAAAACATACGATTTAACGCTGATTTAACGATGCTCTTCCCTTTTATACGTGAAACGAACGGAGAAACGAAAATAACGCGAAAGAATACTGTTTTTTTATACGCAATTTTTTAATCAATATTGAAAAAAAATGAACAAAAAAAAGAAGAAAAATGATACACGATTGTTTCGCGTATCGCGAAGACTCTGAAAAATTCTCACTGGCATGTTTGAGGCAGAATCGGTGAAAAATCGAAGGGGAAGGGCATGGATCGTGCCGGTTAGAGTAAGCGTGTTTAGGCTGCGTAATATCGATGCTTCCAAATGAAAGAGACGAGTTGATAACGAGAGCTTAAAACGAAGAAACGGACTCGCGAGAGTCCGCGTAGATTTAGGAATCGGTATAGAAACGTCGAGATGAAGATCGAGGACCCCGGAGAACAAATTTTTTTCTCCTCGATCCTCGTTCCACCGGTACCGGCATTTTATTATCCCCCGTTTTATTTTTTCTTTTTTTTTTACGAAAAGCGCTCATCCCTGGTTAGCGAGAGACAAATATTTATATTTCCGGTACAAATTAGAGAGCACTTGCAATAATGAGAATGAAAATGAAGTAACCGTAAAAAAGGAGTACGGGCGCGAAAGTGTAGAGAGAGATACAGACAGACACTCACATACTCATAAAGAATATCGATAAATTAGTTTACACATAGATTATATTTCGTTAAAGAGAAAGTGAAAAAGAGGAATAGAGGACTAACGACGCAACTGCGCTTGCACGCACGCTCAACTACCGATAATTAATGATTAAAGAGAGAAAAAAGAAAAAAAAAATAAGCGAAACAGAGTCTGTGACAAAGAACAAAGAGACGTTGAGTTATACTTTCTTTCTTTTTTTTTCTCATTCTCGGTTAATGATCGGTTAGACAATAATGATGATAGAATGAAGAAAAAGCGATTTGTCGAACATTTTTTTCGTACGTTAGCTTATCTTTTTGTAATTTTTAAGTTGATTCAGCGTATATGTATGTACAGGGTGCCATAAAAGAAGGACATACTGTCGCGAGCGATTGTTACGAATACATAATCGATCGGATGACGAATATTTAACTTTTAGTGGCCAACAATGGCCGTTTCCTTCTCGTTTATTTCTCGTTCCGTTTTTTTTTCTTCTTCTTCCTCCTACTCAATTTATACACGATTTGTTGCAACGTTCTTGCTTATCCGTGACTCGACGGCGACGACTCGGAATTTTCTCCAACTTCGGGTTCGCTCATGTGCCAACGTTATTTTTACGGAGATTCGAGCGCGAGGATGAGATGTGAGTGGACGCGATTTCCTCGGACGAGAAGTCATTGTCGCATCGAATTTTTTTTTCGGCGGTCCTTATATTGTGCGATGTGAAGCGAGTGATAATAATTGCGATAAGTGTAAACGAAAAAAGTGAGCTGTTTTGTTACGAGAATCCTTCGAGCAGTGCTCGAAATTTCATAGTTTAGACATTTTGAAATTTTCAAAGCCGTAGTTATAGTCTCAATGTAGAAATAGAAAGAGAGAGAGAGAGAGAAAGGAACGAAGAGTGAGAGATTAAAATTTATTACTGTATGTCTGACGATTATTACGTATCGATGTGAAGAGAGGAAAAAAAGATGAGAGGAGAGACCGGTGTGGCCTCTCGTGCGGGACATCCGAGGAACGTAACTGTCGTGTTTATTTTCCCGTCGTCGTCGCGTCACGGATGCGCATCGTCATTAACGTAATTTAGGATTACATGGTATTGTATTGAACTTATTATTCGATTCGCAGACCTACAATAAAGCGTGTTGTGAATTTGAGAAAAAAAAATCATACGAGACAACGAAAACTATTTATTTCGACCTCCCATCGTCCCAGTTCGAATTGTTCCGCGAATGAAAATAAGAGTGTGTACGATAATTCGATTTTTCATTGATTTTCATCAATTTCATTTCATTTGGAAATATTTGGAAGGAAGAATGGATTAAATAGAATGCACGAAAAAATGTTGGGATTGGAAAGACTCGCCCACTTTCGCTCGCGATAATAGTTTGCGAAAAAAAAAGTGCACGAGGCGGCGCGCGTGGACGCGCAGAAGAGGAGGAAACCAGTGCACAGGGCAGGTGTTACACTGCTCGAGTAAAACACTGACAGCAGGAAGGGGAGAAAACTCGCGGCGTGACCGAGTCCGCGCGAATATGAACAGTCCAGTCTAAGGCCCGCAACCAAACAGGAATCACGACGGCGAATTCGAAGCATTTTATCCCGCGTCCGCGTACTCGGGAGTCATGTAAAGTAAGGCCGATCGTTCTGTCGAAATTATAGCAATCGAGCAATGTTTTAGAAGCGTCAAAAAAATGGGACGGCCGAAAATTAATATCGACTCGCCAAAATGATAAAACTATCGGGAATTTAACATTAGAATGTCAAATAATTGGCTTTTTTCGGTAAAAGTGAAATTTTTTCTCGAATCTTAATTGTAATTGCGCCACGTTTGTTTGGTCCGAAAAGAGAGTCTGCACGAGAAACTCGAAAAATTCGCGTGTCAATCGTGCCGGCCGGGTGAACGATCTTTTTAATCGTTCGCTTGCTGTTGGGGTAACGGAGCGAATCGGGAGAATCGCGTGTCGGATAACACTGGGCGACACACTCGGGACGAGAAAAAAGAGCGTCGGCTGGAGACCGGCGGAAAAAGAGACCGAGGAAAAAAAAAGAGTAAACACACAAGAATTTTAATTGCAATCAAAAGCTCAAATATATTTTTTAAAATATTTTCAATTGCTCGAAATAAGTTAAAAAGGAAGTATACGAGCCGGTTGGCACGACTGTAGTGCCATACCCTTGTTAACCAGCGTGTGCAAAATCTAGCAACGCATACTTCGCATCTTCGTTTTGGATTGTGCACACGACGACCGTTTCATATCGCCCCGGCTCGCTCCGAACCATAAAGCTAGGAAAAAAGAAACAAACCGTCCGAGGTGAGCACAGTTTATATTTTTAAAAAACGTGTATACTCTGTCGTAATACATATTTTTCGCTAAGTATACCGAAGAAGAGAGGAAACGATTTGAATGGCGAGTTTAACATTGCCGATCTCAGTAGCTGATTTACGCCCGGTTACGGATCGAAATAAAATTTTTTTTCTCTTAAAAAAAATCGCAACGTTTACAATTCGCTGGACCGTTATGCACGAGCCCATCGGACGTTCTGTATGTATTTCGGTTGAGTGCAGAAACGGTGCTCGCGCGCATTAATCCGAGTGCACCTCGCAAGGCCGCGAAGCAGCAGTTTTATAACGAGGAAAAAAAGAAGAGGGAGAGAGAGAGAGAAGAAGAAGCGAATTATTGATAAAAAAAGGAGAGATTGAGAAAAATAAGGCTCGGGATCAAAAGTGCTCGGGGTGCCATCCGGTTTAACTTGTCGACTCCACCGGCAGGTGGCTCCGAGGGATTCCCCTCATTCCTCGCGAATTTTAACGATACTCATCGCGAATACTCTTCCCGAGGATAACTATATGAGCTCTTGTTGAAAAATCGCCGATGCAACCGATCCCCGCAACTCGTAACACGGGACGTTTCCCTTCATCGCGCTCGCCCGAGACCGGTCGAATATCTTCCTTTTTTCTTTCTCTCTTTTCAATGTCGCCGAGCCGATGAAAGAAAAAAAGAATTCATAATTGAAGCCTCGAACGACGCAATCAAGTATTACTCCGCCGTCTCTGTTCCATCATTTATTTTTTGCTCTCGTTTCTCTACCAAAATTATTTATAGCCCCGGTGATCGAGCACAGGATGAAAAATAAATTAGTTATCGTTGTCATAAACGTAATTGTCAATCACGCGTAAGAGATACTTCTTGTTTGCAACAAAAATTATATTTACAACCACATAATCGACGAGGATAAGGTTATTGATTGCGCAACGTCGTAATCGATAATTTTTAAACACGTGCAAGTGATTTTTTGTGGTTTTTATGCGTTATGTACTTTTAATTGCATGGTCAATGGACGCAATTTTTGGTCGCGAGAAAAATAACACAGCCCGATCGAAATGCGCGAGATTTCGTTCGCGATCGAGCAGGCGTCGCGCTTTTGCTCGCAGAGCACGTTCCGATGAAACGAACGAGAACCGTTTCCCGGACAATTTGCCGAAACTGGAACGGGATCGAGCGTTTAACAAACGACCGAGCGGGACGAGCATTTCGAACCGTCCCGCGCGCGATTATTCGTACGTGCGCCAAATAAAAATTGCACGTGGAACGAAAATGATAAAAAATTTCACGGGAATTCGAGCCTTCCGCCTTCAAGAAGCCGGAAGTCGGAAGATTCCCCGAACCCGTCGACATATTTTATCGTCGACGATGTTTGCTCGAGTAAATACTTATTATTAACTCCGATATAATTGTTAAATATTACTTCCGCGTTAATCAACATTTCTTTCCGCTATGCAGAACCATCGATTAATTCGCTCTCCACCAAATTAACAATTACGCCGTCATTTTTTTACACGAAAGTGTAAAAATTCGTTGTTCTCTCATTAACTTTTAATCAACGCCCGGCTTAATTATCCATCGTATTATATATTTTTTAAATTTGGAATTTGGTCGAAGAAGATATACAAAAAAATTTACGACGGCGATTTAGGAGTTTGAGCCACCGGGCTCTGTCGGATCTCCGTTAGTCGACCCGCCTCTTCACGATGCAACTTTTCAGGGCCAATCACGCGACGTGTGTGCTTCCGCGTGCGAAAAATAAAATAAAATAATATAAGCGCATGCGTCGATGAAAGATCGAAGGATCAATTTCGTTCGGGGGATTGGAAGAAAAGAAAAACAATAATATCGAGCTGCCAGAGCCACGTGCACACGCGACACACTCGCTTCGTTCGGACAAAGCATAATAATCGATCGTAACGAAGCCACTGGGTCACGCATGGAATTGAAATATTTTTCCAGCAGCTTTTATTTCCTCATATATACTTCCTATCTCATTTACTCGATTTAAAAAAAGTAACTGGATTATTTAACTACAGTATCTGCGTATCTAATTATTCGCGAATAAAAAATGTCAGGGTGGAATTCTCGATTCTGACATAATTTTTAATTGAACCGTCTTAATTCGAACTCGTGCGACTTGCGCCGGCGTTGACGTTGCAACGCACGCACGTGCGTGCACTCGCGTGATACGGAGAAGAAAACTTTCCACCTCGACGTCGTCTATTCGACGTTTTTTTCAAAAAGCGCACGGTGTGACGAGAATTAGCAGCAGGTGCGAATGCGATAAATCAAATTGCTTAACCCTCGCGAACGGCGACTCGTGCAATTTATTCTTTCAAATTACACAGTGCGAAAATAAAATACATATTTTTTTTCAAAAAAAAAATGAAGATGAAGGAATGCAAATGTTTCCCATGGGTTTTCACGAGCTCGCTTCGATTTAACTATCATGCAAATGGACTCGGTGTGGAGTTTATTCCTCAAAATTATACACGTCGCAAAAATAAAGTACGCAAATTTTTTTCGACAATAATGTTGGGAGGAAAGAATGTATGTAATTTTTTCCCATGGGTTTTTACGTGAGCTCTCTTCGGAAAAAAAACAGTGAGTCGAATGCAAGCCTCGTTTGACACACTAATTGAACTTTTAGATAGTTGGCACGTACACACCTCGAGCGCCATGCGTTTGCGATTGCCCGCGTAGGGGGCTCAAAGAAAAACGTCATTCGATATTCTGGCTACGTCGCGACACCATTGTTCGCTAAATATTCAATTATTTTAACGTGGGCGTCGTCGGGACACTTGTCACACGATGCACGCTTTCTATTCGACTTCGTTATTCCGGGGACCGATGGGAGCCGGACACACTTTTCGAACCGTCAAAGTCGAAAGGACGCGCTCTTTTTATTCCTCGAGGCGAACTTTTGAACGGCAGAATACACGTTTATCCGCGGAGAAAATGAAAGAGCGAAAGAGGGTAATTATTTGAGCTAACGGATTTTCGCGGCTGTAAGAATTCCTCATCGCTCCGCAGGCTCGTTCAGGACGATATGCGGAAAACTTGGGACCTTGGCCATGACGTTTTCGAGACCTT
This sequence comes from Cremastinae sp. A BG-2022a, assembly GCA_030522545.1. Classification (NCBI taxonomy): domain Eukaryota; kingdom Metazoa; phylum Arthropoda; class Insecta; order Hymenoptera; family Ichneumonidae; species Cremastinae sp. A BG-2022a. The sequence continues at coordinate 28,136 of JAPYYW010000460.1, read as the reverse complement.
GACCCCTCGAAAGATCTCAAAATGTTATATACGAGAAAATATAAATATCGAGCCCTTAATTTATTTTTATTTTAAAAAATTACAAAGAGTCCTCAGATTGCATTTTGACCTAGCTGTTGAAAGTTTTCCGTGCATGGAAAGATGCGGAGAAAAAAAAATGGAAAGTGCACGAGTGCGTTATCGATCCGAGCAGGATTGTTCGTGCAAAAGAGATTCGTGCCGATGCGGTATGTGAAAAAAATGGCGAGATCCCATGTGCATATGGACGCTTATTACATTATTTGCCATCCTCGTATACCGTATTACTCACGGCGCCACTAATAACCAGTCGCCGAGATGAAGAAGGCACCTAACGGTCTCGTTACATCACACGCGCGTATAGCTATCAATTTCTGAAAACAACCGGACTCGTTGCCGCGCCGGATCTGAAAAATCTGATGCGGTTGTGCCGTTCGTATAATCGGCTCGTCGCGATATCGCGTAATCTCGTTGTGCATCCGAAGGAGAAACCCGCCGGGACAAAAGAACGTCGAGTCGTTTGCGGGGAATCATCCCCGAGGAAATGTGCCCGAGTCCGGATGTCGATCGGTTTAAGGATGTATGAGCGATATTTTTTAAATATTAGAATATGATAAATTTTTATAGGAAATAATTTTGTGCCGAATTTGAAATCGTTTTACTGAATGGTTTAGGATTTATCAAAATCCAAAGTCGCTGGGATTTGGAGAAATCGTATAAATTTGCACTGAATATGAATTAAAATATATGGGATTCTTCAGAATTTTTTTTTTATACATAAAAATGTTTAAATTATTTTAAAAATATGCTCAAGCTTCCAATTGCCAAAAGCGAGAGTTTGGTTTTTACGAATTTCACCAAAAGAATTTATATTTTTTGCTGGAATTCTCTGACCCATACATCCTTAATGCTCGCAAGAGCGTCCCGATAAGAGATAAAAGAGATGATTGCGCACTCGAAAATGAAAAATCCTAGACGGCAGTTCCGTTGCTCGTTGATTTTAAATCCACACGAACAAAACTTCATCTTTTTTCTTGAAAAAAAAGAAGAAGAAGAAACAAACGCTCTATCCTTTATCACCGCTAAAGGGAAAAGCATGCGACAGCGATAATAATAACAACAATATAGTAAAATAAGAAAAAGATAATAACAAGAGTCGTTACGCCGCCGAGAATTTTTCTATGCGAGGCGAGACCATGAATGGAACAGCGGAGTCGCGTCGCGAGCGCTTCTGGTAAAAGCTCGCCCGGAGCCGGGTCGCCGATGGACAATCCGCGCGGGAGTTGCGTTACTTTTTCTCGTGCCAGGGCGAGGAGAAGAGTATACACGGTTAGTCGCTTACCGGTGTCGGTCGGGTTCGTTTCGATCCTACTAGGCCCCGTCTTTCCAGAAGAAGCCTCGTCGCCCCTCGCAATAATCCAGTTATAGCGCATGCAACGAAGGCCGAACACACGTGCGAGCGAACCGGTCACCGGGACGACTCGCCGGGATCACTGGTTAAGGCTTTCCCATCCACGAAAAAAAGTACACTACGCGAACTCGCATATTTTTCTACCAAACGACAACAGCAGCAATAATAATAGTATTATTGTTATAATTAATATATAATGATGATGTCAATTAATTGGAGCGCGATCCCTCTCTTTTACGTTTCTGAGATTCGTCCTTGTGTACTTGTACTGATATTTTTTTCTCTATAAAGGCTTATCGTGTTGTCGATTTTTCCAGTATATGAAAATTTCAACATTGAGATAATTTTGTATAGAAAATACATCAATTTGATTATTATGATCAAAAATACTTTTTTTACTTGGAAAATATTTGAAATTTTTAAACTGTTATCACGCAGAACGAAAAAAAAAACAGAAAAAGCAGAACGTCGCGTGCACTGATAAAGCATTGAGTGCGTCGAAAGAGCACTTTTCAATTTCTCTCGAGACGATTCCGTAATTACAGTTGCTCTCTGTGTAATTATATACTCTCTAAGAATATTCTTTTATCACGTGGAAAAAACACGCGAAACTCTTAAGAGTGAATAAGCTACATATTTTATCTAGAACTACATAGTATTTGTTTTTTATAAGAAATTATAAAAATTATACATTTACCCTGAATATAATCAACAAATAATAATAAAGTTATTCATAATTTTTTAAACAAGTCACAAATTCGAAAACATTTCATAAAACCTTTCGTTTTAATTTATTTAAACAATACTTTTATTGTCTAAATTCTTTAAAAAGTATACTTCGAACTGTCAATTGATACAGATAACAAAAAAGAATCAATAAATTTATTTTATAAAATATAAAATTTAAATTTGACGAAAATTATGCAATTTCAGAACAATTTTTTAATTTTTTGTACCTGGATTGTTAGATCGGAATCAACATGTCGAGGAAGGGGATTAGTATAATCCTGAGTCTATTGGCCGTTAGCGCGACGCGGGCATCGAACGCCGAGGACGCCCCGAACGAGCCTCATCATCGGCAGAAGAGAGTATTCTGGATCACGAATGACGGGAGAATCGCTCTGCCACCTGGAACCGTGATGACGATAACTCCGACACTAGCCTTGCCCTTCGTCCGATATCCGCCGACTGGATTTTTGAGCAACATGACTATAAGTCTTCCTTTCACGAGTACGTACACCTTCATTTTCCTCTATTAAATTTCATGATTTTTCATTCATATACTAAATTTTCTTAATTTATGAAATTTTTACCCCATTTTTTGGCCATTTTTGCAATATTTTTAAATGCATATCTTAAAGCTCTTTTCCTGATAATAAAACTCCATTGACTTGAATTTATAATCATTTTTCAGTTGATTTCGATAAACTGGGTCTGACGGACAACGAAAATCCGTACGGAGCACTTCCGACGGTGTTCGATCGCGGAATGAAGAGTCGCCAGGCGGGTATGCTGATGGCCGATTTCATAGCATCGTTCATAAAGCGGAGGATACACAAGAGGGAAATCGAGGAAGCTCCGAAGAATGCTTTCCACGGTGGCGAGAGAGCTTTGCTGTACGGAACAGCCGAGGACATGCTCACGGCTCTCGGGCTCGACGGGAAAGCGTGCCTGTTGCGGGCCATTTGCGAGGTCCAGGGACACCCGCTCAACAATTTTGGACTCATTGGGGAAATGCTCAAACTGTTTTTCACGTAAGAATTTCATTTTTGCAATCATTCGCGTGTTCTGGATCAAAAAAGAAGATGAACCCTTTAAAACGCAATTTTTTTACAGAGCAAGCAAGTCTCCGTTCGCGAATCTACTGAACGAGTACGTGGAAGCGGAGAATCGTGGAAAGAGGCACGGCGAGTGCTGGCCCTATTTTAAAAATTGTCCCAAATCTCTGTTCCTTCCATCGACGAACAAATACTCGTGAGTATAATGTCTTTTCTCACTTAATTTTTTTTTTTAATATTCAAACAAAAAAATCTATTTCAAATTCATATCTAAACTATTGTCTGATATTTTAGTAATTCAAAACTAATTTTATGTGTTAATTTTAAACAATATTTCTAGTAAATAAATACTTAACGTTTAAATATGTAAAATGTCCCAATAGTTGGACAGAAAATCGACCCTGTCTCTAGGGCTGAGCGAATTTTTTCCAATAAATTAAGGTTATGAAAAATACACTTCTTCGTACAGGAAAAATAATCCATACGATTTTGAGAAGAAAATAAATCAAATATTAAAAATAATATGGCGAAAATTGTTCAACTATTGGAACGTTTACCTTGTAAAAAATTGATGCTGATTATTAAAATTAACGTTTGCTTTCGAAGGAGAGACACGAACGATAGCGACTCGAGTTCGGAACCGGGGATCGACTCTAATGACGTTTACGACTCGTACGTCGACAGCGAAATCAACGAGTCCGGAAATGTCAGAAGAAAACACACGATACACCCGGCGATGTAATTTATTCCTAACGAAGGATTGCTTCAACAATTTTCCATCGGTACAGCGCGTAGAATCAGAATAAACAAACGATTTTATATTTCATTTACCAAGTTGGCATTTGAACGACCGAAAAGTAAGTTGCATTGCCAGTGAACGCCAAATCGTCAGAGACAACAGTGAGATACACCTCCATAAAATACATTTCTTTTTTTTAAACAAGAGTTAGACGCGATCCTCGTTATTGTTGCACCGAGTGCAATCCCATGAGAACAAGCGTCGTGACTGTCACAGCACTTTCTATATACATATATATATATACTGTACGTTAATTTATATTTATTTTTATTTATTGATTGTTAAAAGTATCGAATAATTTATTAAAGACGAAAAATAAGGATAAGGAGCGATCGCGCGACTCGAACTACTTTCATCAATAATTACCGCAACTTTCGGTCGAACAAATATATATTTATCTGTACTCAAATGTACAGAACTTGACTGCCATAATAATACTACACAGATAATTGCAATCTACGAATTACAGAACAGTCCGTAATTAAGATTCAGCGTATACATAGTACGGTATTAACGAAAATTGTACATAAAACTTTATATTTTCGTAAGATACAATGAATTTGTTGATTTTTTTCTACTTCATTCCTGTGTGCATTTATTTGTAAATTTGTTCCTTGTGAGGCGAATTCCACTTATGGCCAACAAAGCCTTCGTCCTATCCTTATTACATTAGTTTTGGGACTTTGTGGACATTTTGGACGATGAGTGGAACGCGCTTGTGCGTACTCCATCCTCCAACATAACCTCTATTTGAGCAGAACATTCGTTGTCAGACCGCAAACATGAATCAAGCGAACGTATCAAAGTTAGTTTCGAAATTAAGGTACAGGCCGAGACCTGAAGCGCGAAGGTTGAAGAACATTGAAGGACCGATCGGCCGAGTTAAAAAAATACAAAAAACTTTAACAGCGTTGATTAAATACGAGAGGCTAGAAGTTAATTACCATCGAGGTGACGAGGTTAGAGGTTATGCCGAACGGGTACGTACGAATATTTTTCATTTTTTCCCTCGTTATCGTTCAATTTAGTTTCTTTCGTACGAGAGCAGTTGAAAATTTTGGTTATGAAATTTGATGAAAAAGGTTCGAAACTTGATGACAGTCTTGAATTGAGTAGAATTTCGTTTTTTTCGTAGCTCATATCTGAAGCAATTCGTCATGGACCTGCTCACAAAGAAACGATGGAGATGGCAGATTACTGGATTCGGGAGAAGCAGTATGTCCACAAATTGTTCAAAGTCCTTGTACCGAGATACCAGGACTATACGAACGCATACACAAAAATGTACAAGGCTGCAAGAGACGAGACTGGTGCTTGGCCTACGCGATCCATCTTGGAACTCAAAGGAAACCCATATCCGCCGCTCCAAACAGATAATCCTTTCGAAATGAAGCTGCTGCACAATCAGTTATTGGATGAGGCTAAAAAGCAATACAATTTAACCAAGTCCCAGGAACTAACGGAGCGTCTCAATGCCGAAGTTGAGAAGAACTCAACAAATCAGGAATCACAATAAGTCATTTTAGTCTGTAAATTTCTTATCTTGTTAAAAAATAAACATTTTACAATAGTTTCTCCAAGGGGACAAGAAAATATTACAATTCTTTGTAATCTTTCATGGGATAGTGCTCTTTGTATTCCTTCAGATGATTTTCCATGCACTGCATCTGTTTTCTGCAATGCAAACATTTCAATAATATTTTCTACACTCATTTTCTCAGATTGGAAAAATCAAAGTAATCGTGCACTAATTTCGAACTTACTTGATGTGGTGAGGCATTTCACAATAAACATCTGTAAAGAGTTCTTTCCAGTGTGGCTTGAGTTTTTTCTCTGCTTCTGCGAAGGAGGACAAAACTCGACTCTTGGCTGACTGTTGGAGCTCCGTTTCTTCCTCGTTGCTCCAGTAACCGAGCGTCTCGAGGTACGAGCGGAATTTCGAGATAGGAGTTGCTTTATTCCACTGGGCGATCTCGTCGATGGAACGATATGCCGTGCTGTCGTCCGAAGTACTGTGGTGTCCAACTCTGAAAAGGCAATTTTTCGTCACCAACGAGGGATGAAAAAGAAACTGGAATATCTAATTGGCTAAAAAACGCAACGTTTCACCGATAAGTCATGGCTTCTATGAGAACTGGCTTTTTCTCTCTGATGCAAAACTCCCGGGCCTTTTGAGTTACTCGGAGCGTCGCCAAGACATCGTTGCCGTCAACGCGGATCGTGTTTATTCCGTAAGCCGGACCTCGAGCAGCGATCCCGTCGCCTCGGTACTGTTCCAGAGTCGGCGTCGAAATCGCGTATCCATTGTTCCGACTACAATTTATTTCCGCATTAATCAATCTTCGATTATTCACGGAATAAAACAATCGCTCGCATATGAATATCTGACCATATGAAAATAATGGGACAGTCGAGAGTCGCTGCAAAGTTGAACGCGGCGTGCGCGTCTCCCTCGCTGGCCGCGCCGTCTCCGAAGTAACAAGCTACGCACGCGTTTTTGTCTCTACGCTTCAACGCGTACGCGGCTCCCACCGCTTGTAAAAAAAAAGTCGACCAGTGTTTAAAATTTGAAAACCACAAATAAAAATGCTGGTTAAAAGTGAGACAATTACCTTGAGGAAGTTGAGTCGTCAACGGGGAGGAAATCGTGACGAAATTTAATTTTTTCGAGCCGTAGTGTACAGGCATTTGTCTGCCTTTTCCCAAATCCTCGCAATTGCCGTAACATTGGTTCATAAACTCGGAAAAACTGAATCCTCGATGCAGCAGCACGCCTGAAACAAAAGTTAGCGTTCAACAATGAAGAACTTGATTTATTATTTTTTTTATTCTTACCAGCTTCTCTGTACTGCGCGTAAATGAGATCGTCGAGAGTGAAAGCTTCCGCGGATCCGATTTGTATCGCTTCCTCGCCAGCACTCGTCATATAGAACGAGATTCTACCCTGTCGCTGAGATTCGTACAAAATTTTGTCCAGCACGCTCAGACTCACCATATTTCTGTACATTTGGAGCAATCTTTCTTTTTCCATCTGGAACACAGACAAAAAAACAAAGATAACACGTTCATTACGAAAAAAAAAATTTATTAAAATGCTTTTTAACAATACTAACACTCTCTGTACCATTTTTACTGGTTATATTGGCAGGCGTTAAAAAACGATAGATTGGTATCGGATCGTACGAGTCTTTGTTGACGAAATTTATTTCGTCCGTGAAACGACATTCCAATCCCATGAATTGTGGATCGACAGCGATGCTGCTAAATCGCGCCTGCTGTAATTGATGCAACATTTTTGACAATTACATTATTTGCAAATCGAGAAAAAGCAAAAAAATAGCGAGATATTTACTTTTGACACTGAGCCATTAAATATTCTGAAGATACGTCGAAGAGCCATTTCTCAAGTTTCCTTCGTTACCGCTCCCGATCAACGAGTCAACTAACGCGTACACAAAACGCTGTATTTACGTAATGTCTTATCACAAAGTACGGTCTGTTGAACTTGCCTCGATATATGTCCACGCTTTAACACATATGAGTTTAAAAACTCTGATAGTATTAAAGTATATTCGATACCCATGTCGGGTATAATTATTCATCGACGCTCTAATGAATATTTATTTACGAAGAGTTTATTTTACATCGAGGATGACCAGCAAGCATAATTTTCGATACTTATATATCTATTTGTTATACGTTTAAAAAAATATTCTTTTTCCTCTACAATTGTAGATCATTAAAAAAACTACGTTTATTTCAATTCAGTGTTCAGTATTGGATTCTATTTTGTAGTATATTATCGATCAATCGTTTGAATAAAGCGTTTATTGAAAAATGAATCATATTCTTTCGTGAAAAATAATTGGATGTTGCGTCTAATCTCTAGCCAGTTACATTAGACCACATACTACATAATAAAGCGTTAAAATTACAGTTCATTTGCGTCTTAATTAAAGAAAGCAAGAAAATGAGGAAACGAGAGCGGGAGAAAAAGACGGAGGGCGGATTCATTGATTTTCGAGGAGCGAACGCCAGACGGCGCTGGAAAAATCGACACGCTTCCATCCAGTAGCCACGAGACAGCTGATCGCTGCGTGTCGTATCAATGTTGATACAGGTTAAAGCTTCGAATGTGGTTGCTCGGTACTGTCAAAAAGTATTGCAGCGATGAGAAAATGTCACCGAGCAGTGGTGACGCTTGCATGTTGCTCGCACAAGTCACTTGTATAAAAAATTCAATGAAAGATAACGCGTCGACCGGTGGTCGTCGAATCGGAGTATTTCTCGTCTTCTTGTCCGGTATTGTCGTAGCTATCATCGCGACTGCCATATCCCAATATCTTCACAATGCAACACAGACTGACGTAACAGGTACAAAAAATAAAATTATATGAAAACAATGATTTGACAAAAGTCATTCGAATTTCTCTTTAAATTTGTGCGTATGTGTATCTTTGATTTTTCAACAGATAGGGAAATAAAGAGGGTATTCTCTCCTCTGCCATCGCAGAGCCACTTTAATGTCTACGACGATGGGACGCTCAACAGTTTGGTGCTGGCTTCTTCGGAACTTCAGAGAATGGAGACCGCAGGAGACACAGCCTCCGAGGCTGAAGCTCTTTCCTCCCTGCATCTTGCCCTGGAGATGAAACTGTCGGGGAAGCAGAAAAAAGCGATTAAATTGTTTCAACACGCTGTTGCCCTGGCGCCGCAGCATCCAGATGTTTTGAATCACTATGGTGAATTTTTGGAGCACAGTCAAAACGATGTCATCAGAGCCAATGAGTACTATGTAAGGGCATTGACGTATGAGCCCAATCATGAGAGTGCTCTGCTCAACAAACAGAGAACGGCGCGTGTTGTGGAAGAATTGGATCGAAGAATGTTGGGCAGGATAGACGAGAAGAGGAACGCACTGTCTGCCATTCCTGAAAATAATGCAGCTCTCATTAGAGCAAAAAAAGAGGCTTACTTTCAACATATTTATCACACTGTTGGCATAGAAGGGAATACAATGAATCTCGCACAAACGAGAGCAATCGTCGAGACACGGACCGCGGTTGCTGGTAAAAGTATTGACGAGCACAATGAAATTCTCGGTTTGGATGCTGCAATGAAATATATAAATGCTACACTTGTTAACAGGTACGATTAACTTGTTTAATCTTTTTCCGATACCATCAACATACATTTTTAGTGAAAAATTATGTATATATCATAAACTAATGAAAATTTGACTGCTTATTAAAAAGTTAAAATTTATTGATCAATAATCGAAAGAATATTTCTGTTGCAGTGTCGGTTCGATAACTATAAAGAATATTTTGGAGATTCACAGAAGAGTATTAGGACACGTCGATCCCATCGAGGGTGGTCATTTCCGACGTACTCAAGTCTACGTCGGTGGTCACATACCACCAGGGCCAGATGACATTCACTTTCTGATGGAAGAGTTCGTGACTTGGCTGAACAGTGAACGTGCTGTCAGAATGCATCCAGTTCGGTAAGCAAAATAATTGCTACTTAGATTTTTCGACAATTGTTATATTGAAAAAAAAATTCAAGTCTTGACCTCTGGAAAATTATTTAAAAAATTAACGATGGCTCTCCATTTACCAGATACGCTGCTCTGGCTCACTACAAGCTAGTCCACATCCATCCATTTTCCGATGGCAATGGAAGAACTTCGCGTTTGCTGATGAACACGATTCTGATGCAAGCTGGATATCCACCTGTCATAATACACAAGCAGCATCGTCACAAGTATTATGAATATTTGCAAATCGCGAATATGGGTGACGTGCGACCATTCGTAAGGTTCATTGCCGAGTGTACGGAACAAACTTTGGATTTGTTTCTCTGGGCAACCAGCGAATATTCTCGTCAGGTGCCTGCACTCAGTCAGGACTCGTTTATAAACAGACAAAGAACGATCATCATTGACGACGAGGGCAGCGATGACTTGGAGAACGATTGACGAAACTCGATATCTTCGACAATAGTTTAAAATTCATTGAAATAAGATCGTTTATTGAATCGTTCCATGGTTAAAATGCGATTCAGTTTTTAATGAGACTCAAACGTTTTGAGCCATTGCACTCGCATGGCCTGAACTCGGAGAAAAAGTGTTAGAAAAAATATTCTATTTATCTGAAAGACAATTATTGTCTACCTTGCCAGTCATGATCGACTCTGTAAATGGTCATCATTAGAACCAGTTTTACCAACAATCATTCACTTGATTAAGTTGTAAACATAAAATTGTACATAATCAATTTAAAGTTAAGTATTATTTTAATATAAAATTGAATTTCATTCGAACTGGATGGTCAGTGTATGATGTATGATGTAGAAATTTTCCGGTTTCGATAAAGGTGCGCACTTGGATGGTTTTCAACGAATTCACACGATTCAACGAATCTGGAGATATGAAACATTCAATTTTAGCAATTTTAGGAAGAATAACAAATTTAGTAGTATAATTTTAAAAAAAATGATTTTTCCCATCTCCGCGATAGCTCACAAGATCTGTCGGTGACTTCCATTATTTTGTCTATTCTTTTATACAAAATTCTTCGGAAGATTTCTCACCAATGACTGACTTATCTAAAGAATACACATTTCATTGAGCTATTGCAATTCAAAGTTGTTAACGCCATTTCGACAATTATCACTTGCTGGTCGAGTTATTTATTAAACACTGAAGAGTGGAGCTTATTAATATATTTAACTGAAAATATGAATAAAAAGAGATTTTTCAATAAAGAGCGACCTTATTTTTTGCACAAAAGTGTTTTTAATCATTTTATTAACGAATCAATATCTAATTCCACGAAAAAAAATAATCTATACAAGACTTTTATATCTTCTAAAAATTATTCTCTCTGTGCAAAAACTTATGTACGTATATACTCACAGATGGCAAAAATGGATTTCATGAGCAATAGAACAGCTGTGGATAACTGACTATCTGTCGATATAAGAAAAAATCCTTACAAACAATTTTGAACAAATAAAAGGGAAGTATTGTAATAAAATTTGTAATAAAATCAGTAAATTGTGTTCTTTTTATCATCTTTTTTTTTTCAAATTCGCAGCGTTAATGACAAATTTATTTCATTTTTTTTTCTAGTCCGTTTCGGGGAACAATGTGCACATGCAATTCGTTTTTTGTCCGTGTTTTAATGTCACAAGCTTCTCTTAAACTACGATAAAAAATGGTCACACATCGTTTACTCGAAGGTGTACGAGCACACGCGTATCGACACTCGTGAATACGCGTCTACCACGACACACGGGTCCCACAGCCGAAAAACACTCAATTCTACGCTATATTCAATTCTTCCACTCTCATTCTCGATGAAACTAATTTAGCTGGAGCATAAACCACGATATCGGAGATTTTATTTTGATTAGCCTCGGCTTCACCTCGAATCGTCCTCAACGATTTATTGCATCATTTAAATCAAGAAATGGAAATATCGGAGGATCTAGAAGCTCTCTCTTCTCACCGATGAATAATGAAAAGATAAACCAAAGTCTAAAAATACAAATTTTTCAAGATCTTAGTGATATTTTTTTTTAGTTATACATGCGCTTTCTGTTAGATTTAAAAAAAAAACGAAGAAGAGGAACAAAAGGTATTTGAAAGAATAATATTACAGTTACGTAACTAAACTAAAATACGTGGATTCCACGAATCCCTATCTTAAAGTGTAGCGCTCGGATTGAAAATCTTTCGAATATCATCTCTTCGCTCTCGTTTAAATAATCAACTAAAAGTTATAGCTTTTAAATCAGTCGTTATTTGGTTTAATTACGAGTCGGCTGCTCACTGTAAATTAGTGATAGCGTACATACAAAATAGAAGAGTATTGTTGTTTTCGATGATTTCGTTTTATCTCGCACGCTCTCCTATTTTTCTCCCCCTCATTTTAAACCTTGCACAGTTGAGACTGAACAGGTTTAAAATTACACAGAATATGACTCCGATGATGAAATAAAAATTAACACAGAGTGTACGCTCGTCGCATAGTCAAGGATTCAATTTTTCTTACCGAAAAGATTGCCAAATGAAATAAAAATCTCGAGAGAGGACATGGAAATGTTGGCTCTAAAATTAAGCTGAGAATCTCTCGCAATATTTTTTCCAATTCTAAACATCTCAAGCGGTATTTAATTTCTCAGGATGCTGGAACAATTTTAAGATAATTTTTTTTTCTTCCGGGCATCGAAGCGAAAAATTAAAAACAAAAATGACATAAAAATGATCTTTTTTTTTCTTCGTAAAATGGACAATCAATAAATTATGATTATGTGAGAATTATTATAACATTTAATAAGCGAGACTTATCTTTTTCGTCCACTATGTTACAGGACAGCCTTAGTCACAAATCGGGAGAAGACGAGAAAAAAAAAAGATAAAGAGGGACGACCGTTAGTGTCCTGTAACATATGTAATCTTAAAAGCTTCATAACATTATTATTAATTATTACGTATAGCTAAAAATCACTCTCAAATCGGCAAACGTCCTGCGTCTTGTTCTTTCTATCTTTTTTTCCTTCTTCTTTGATTCTGTTTTCTCTCTCTTTCTCAAGAAACATTTTCATGCTCTTTATTGAATCACCATACCAGTTAAATACACGAACAATTTAATATATTTATATTTTCTCAGTTTATTTTTATGCTTGGTTTGTTACTCTTTTGCTTTATTGTTCGATGCGACATCTACCTACGTCTCCGGATAGAACCGTTCATGAGTTTAGAACATACATAGATGGATATTTGGATTTTCATTTCGTCACTGGCTTTGTCGTTGGAAAGTGCTCTCCACTAGAACGAATCGAAATGCGTTGCACAATTTTATTTATTCATTTATTTCAGCTTAAGATTCTCGAACTTGATACTTTACTCCCCTCTGTCATGGATGCTCAAAAGTACATTGAAAATACTGCGACGAGTTTTATCAGGGCTTTTGAAACATAAAGGCGATGCCAATCCACCATTTTCTTCTATTCTTCTCACCCCTTCTACACTTTCATCCGATGTAAAAAAAAAATCAGTTGTCCAAATGTGCGCGTCATCCCTCGACGATTTCGTACCCTGTGAGCCTTTTCCTCTTATCCCGAAATTGTTCAATCCTCTACGTCGAGATTTTTCTCCTCAAATACTTTCCCATTACCATCCTCGTCATGGAAATAAATTTGCGAGTGAGTTCGTGCCTGAGAGTACTTCTGGAAAATATTCTTCGTCTTCTCTAGAGTTCTGAGCCTCAAGCAAACTCTCCTTTTCTCGAGTCTCGAGAAAAAAAGATCCACCTGGCTTTTTCCTCGGCACGTTCTTCAAGATCGAAAAAATGACACGATGGTTGCTCTTTCCTCCAAAAATTTAACGTTTTCCTTCTCTTTTTTGTTTTGTCTTTTCTCGTTCAAGGGGGAAATGTTATTTAATTGTAGCGAGAGTTGCGAGGACGAGTCATCTTCTGGCTGATCTGTTCCTCCTCGAGCAGTTGACTTCGAAACCGCCTGACCTGTTCCAGAGCAGCGTTATACACGTCGAGCTGCGTGATCAGCAAATCCTCCCACTTTTGGGCGTACGCTGAAACACACAATATTTAATCCCGTCAACCTAGGGACCTGATTTTTTTTTTCTATTTTCTTGGTTTTTTTTTCTTTTTTTTTACGTGAGTACTTTTTTATCGTGATATTTTTTTGTGCAAATTCACAGCCACAGTTTCACGTTAAAAATTTGTTTTAATAGTACTAAAAGCGTTTGTGCGCCACGAAATATTTCCCACACTTGCCTGGATAAAAATATAAACTCTGTGCTTATTAGTGCGAATTAGATGATTAATAGAAATTCTCTTCTTTGAAATACATTGGTTAAATAGCCGCAAGATAAATTAAATGTGAGATTATGCAGAATAATTCACATCTTGTTAGGATCTGGGTATCCACAAAAATAAGATTTATTAACAGTTAATAGCTTAATGCACAATTCATGGAAACGAAAAGTTTCAAATCGCAAGCGTAGCTCGACTATTTTCCTTCTTCGTTCATTTTTAAATATATTTTATCCCATGAATCGTACGCAATCGACAAAAGTCTCTGATTTATTCTGACTGTAGGAGGTATAGAAAAAATTCGTAGAAAAGATCAAAGTTTGACCTGTCGAGTTGACTACGATAAAAGAGAAGTTTTGATAAAGTGACAGTGAGAGGCCAAAAATATTATTTTTGCGGGTAAAGTCCGGCGCGAGACATGTGAAACGAAAAATGTGTGTGATGCGTCTCTATGATAACTTCATATCTGAGCCCGACATTTTTTAATTATTAGTGTTTGGTCGAAAACGTGATATTAAAAAAATATAATTGAAGCCATTGGTTTAGGAGTTTTAGATTTTGTTTTGATTTTTGTTGTTGTTGATTTCAGAGTGTAAATATCGTACCGTTGGAAAATTGCATTCTCTCAATGAGACGTCTCGTCAACGAGAACCTCCCGTCGTATGGTGACTCAAACTTTGTTCTTTTCCGTCTCAAATCTGTAAGGTTTTCTGACGTTATAGACTGTAGGAGGAATAAGAACGAGTGGGAGGAGGCGGACAGAAGATAGATAAAGAGTGAAAGAGAGAGAGGTGCTATTTTATCGATTCATTCTCATCTCCTTAAAATCTAACGAGATTAGACAAAAATTTTTGTACAATTCTCCTACGTTAATAAAAATTTTATTCTTGTTATTTTTCATATAATTATTATTTTATAAACATTGAATATACACGGTGGCAAAATTGCGATGCAATTACAGATAACGAGGTATATTTTTTCTCTTTCAATCTAAGACGACGTGAATTGTTTTTTAAAATTCATGTATTCTACCTGTAATATTTTAATCAGTTTCTCACTTGGTTTCTGTCGCTTTAAAGTCACTTCGACTACGTCACTCTTGCGTACTACTCTGATCAAAAAAGCTCAACACACTCGACATGCTGTCATGCTTCGAAAATAACGAGACGGACTATAAGATTTTTCATTTTGATTGACTGGCCTTTGCGGTGTAATAACACCTTGTTGCTAGATTTTTTTTTAAATAACAACTATCACTGGAATAAAATTTGTCACAAATTTGCACAGCATATAAGGTTTACATGATTCTGAAAAATTGTAGCCAAAGGTTACGAATATTTCTCTTTTAACAGCACAAGAAACACTTTTGTATAATCTGCCTTTTAAGTACGAATTAATAATTCATTTGATGCCAACGTGGTTTCATTTTTTTACAAATAATCGATTGATAACATTTCTCGGTTTGTTTAATTGATAATTAAATTGAACTCGTAGGAAATTGATGTTCGAGCAACAATAAAAGCTTTGCGAAGATCTAACAGAGAAAGTATCATACCGGATACACTCTTTGTCACCATTCTCGATAATTCATCATCTTGCTTTAATCATTTAAAATATATCTCAATGTATTTACTTCAAAAAAATATAAACATTATTCAACAATATTACATTTTTCAATTAACGATTATGTACAATTTATATAGTTAATATTTTTTTTAAATTAAAGAATTAACAAGATTTTTAGTACAAGTCATCGTCTGTTTCTTCGAGAGTCTGAATGTACATGAAAAATGCTACGTAGGCAGTCGGTAGAATCAAGAAAAATATCACATTTTTCATCGCAGTAAAAAAAAGTCGTCCAGTATTCCTAAACATGTTGCGGGCTGGCCGTCTTTTATATTTTTTATCGGATTCCGCGTTATTCATTGTATCTTCAATTTTGCAAGGACTCTGAATGTTTTTAGCAGTCTCACGGTTTATCCACATTTCTGTGGTACTTTTAAAACTAGGATTGCTCAGCGTAGAATCGACTTGGATGACCTCATTGTTGAATTTGATAGTACGGGCAATGAATTTTGTATCCCTGAGCGAAGTTTGGCGTACGATCGATCTACGCGAGAGCGTTGTGCTTTTACTCGAACTGGCGGTGCCCAGGAGAGTCGACTTCGAGGAATTTCCCGTCGAATACGTCGACAAGTTTATGCTCAAACTTGTATCAATTGGATCCACAGGATTTGTCGAAGCCACACATTCCATTGAATCCTCAAAGTCAACGTCATTCGACTGATCTCCATGAAGAATTGTTTTCTTGTGGTTCTGGCTGTTATTGCATTCGCCAACATCAGGATCCTCGATTCCGTGCTCGCAACAGCCTCGAGAATCGTTCGCAAAACTCAGTCCATCCATCTTCAAGCAGGAAGGAGCCTTTGAACGATCTTTGAGACCGAATACGTAAGCCTCAATCTCCGAATCGGAACTGTAGAGGAACCTTGAATCCACGGGACTCGACGACCTTGTCAGACAATCGATATTCGATGTCTCTTCACCATTCTCTTCCATCGGAGTCTCGGTAACATTCCCGTACGAAAAAATGGAACGTTTCATTCGTCTATCGTTGAAAACTCCAGTCCAATTGTACTTCGAAGTACTCCTCTTGCCCGTCGTTGACCATTTGGCTCTTGGAACCGCGCAAGTTTTTTTCTTCGTCGTTATCGTCTTGATCGGTGAATTTTTGCCTGGATGCTTTTTTTTCGAGCTCAATAAAATAATGGAATTACTTTTCGGCTTGTTTCTCGGGCTTTTTTTCGCAGAGCCGGCCGAGCTGGCACTGCTGACCGATCCTCTCGTCTCGTATCTCCAGGGCGAACGATACTCTCTACTTTTCGAAGGTGTCTCTTGGCAAAATGGATTTTGGTCAAGATCACAATCCGAATCCGTGTTCGACGATGAATCATTCTTTAACGGCGGGTCAGCCGATTCGTCTTCCCAGTCGCAGCTTAACGCGCGGATCGCATTCGATCTAGAGCGCGTATCTGTCATGAAACGCGAGGCACAGTGATAGTTGTGTCATGTTTTTTTTTCTCACGTCATTTTTTATTTTTAATTTATTGACTCTTTCTCTGACTTTGGCACGAATATGAATTTTCACACGGGATTACGGTTCAGGAGTCTCTTTAGCACGAGCGTCAGGATCTACGTGGGAACGATCACGATAGAAAAATTTAACAAGTTCGCAAAAGGAACATTGCTCTTTTTCTCCACCGTTTCATACAAAAAGCATCGATCTACTACGAGAGCCTACGAGGACATTGAACTGAACATTTCGAAACAGAAACGATGCGTGTTCTCGGGCTTTCGATTAAACGAATCCAAAGGCACAACCAGGACTAGTAGGCAAAAAAGGATCTTTTTTCGTGCTTGGAAAGAAAAAAAATGTGAAGTAGAGAAAAACATCTTACCTTCTGTATCGTAGTCGACTTCGTGCGTGGCGCTGAACACGTTGTGAGCATCATTCAAGAAGTGGGTTGTATTGTCGATTACGGCCTTGTGATTGTCGAGAACCTCCTCTTCGAGCATTTGAAGAGCCGAGACAGCCTCGTGAAACGTGAAAAGATCTTGGGAAATTTCTCCCTCCTGCATTGAGACATATAACATAACAGGTAACACCAGAATAATATACACAGTTATTTGGTACGGTAAAATAATGACGTACGTTTAGTGATCTCAATTGAGCAAGATCACTGTCCGAGAGTGCACTATTGTTCGCCTGGTCCTCGATCTTCAATGACCTGTCATCGTCAGTTGGCGAAACTTTCATCTCCGTTGGATCCGTAGCAGCGAGCTCTTTAACACGATCGGCATAGCGCAGAGTATTCAAAGAGTGTTCGCACGAACTCAATCCGGGGCTTATCATCGCAATCTGCAGAGAATAATGCAATTTTTTTTCATATTGATTCATACATTTTTTCATAGAATGCAGAAAAAATATTCAATTGAATGACTGACCATGCAAGTCTTTGATTTTTCACCGATGAAACTGTCCCTGAGCACTTGGGTTAGTTTGCTAGCTCTGAAAGGCAAGTGTGTGCCCTTTCGACCTAGCGCACGTATGCACTCTTTGAGGGCGAGAAGAGATTTGTTTATCTCCGCTCCTTCCATTCCTGGAATATGAGAAAGATTTAATTAAAATTTGAAATTTAAGTGACTAACGATTCGAGAAGAGTGTAAACTCACGAGTCTGTCTGTTGGCTGAGGACGTATCAGCCCCTCTCTCGTTACCGGCAAGATCAATAAGCGAGAATTTCCCGTGTACCTTATGGGTGGTCGGTGTTCTTGCTATTATTTGAAATACCGCGTGGGATCTCGATGAATTGGCATTCGCGCTAGTCTGGCCACTCGTACGGGCGCAATTACCGTGCTGTATTAACTTGAGTACCTCGTCGCAAGTCTCGACGACTTTTTCGGTGAGACCAACTATTTGGACCTGCAAAGGAAAACGAAGACGTCAAAGAGCTTGAAAAAAAATTTCCTTCGCGGAAAGACGAGCCGATTGGAATAGAAAATATACCTGTTGTTTGCCGTCCTCCAAGACTCTGAGTTTTTCCTTGTCAGCGAGCAAATCGAAGACCTTTCCCGAATAAATTTCAAAAAAGCTCGCCGATATGATGAGGTTGAGAGAACGATACTTGGGCGACTTTAGACATTTGAAAACGTCCTTCGCGACCATTGCGTAAATGCCTTTCTTGCAGTCTTGCGTTTTACCGTTAAAGTCTCCACCCATCGTGTGAGTCTTGCCGCTCCCGGTTTGCCCGTACGCGAAGCAGGTCGCCATTCCGCCCTCGAAGATTGTCTGGACGAGAGGCTTTGCTGTGTATTTGTAGACGATCTCGTTGTTGCACGTCTCGTCGAACGCGTAATCGAACCGGAACAACTGATTTTCGAGATATTTGGTAAGGTCCACTTTCGATTTCGGTTCATGGACGACCATCTGGTCCTTGTTGGGAACGCTTATAACGTCGACCTCTTTTCGGTTCATTTCCTTACGGTTCAGCGGACGTTTTCTCACGCAGACCGTAATCTGATGATCCTCCACCGGGTCAGTCTCACGCAGCGGCCTGAACTCGATATTGCTCTGATATTCTCTTATCATCGCGAGAAATTCCCAGTTTGGATTACCCGGATCGAGATTCATCAGTGCCTCTTTTTCCTCCTTCAGCTCGGCCTGACGTTGCCTCCGTTCCTCCCGGTTTTTCTTCAATCGCTCCACTTCCTTGACCACGTTCGACCGCCTGCCACGTCCGTTTTCCACCTGGGACGTCTGC
This sequence comes from Cremastinae sp. A BG-2022a, assembly GCA_030522545.1. Taxonomy (NCBI): domain Eukaryota; kingdom Metazoa; phylum Arthropoda; class Insecta; order Hymenoptera; family Ichneumonidae; species Cremastinae sp. A BG-2022a. The sequence goes on along the minus strand of JAPYYW010000460.1, from coordinate 8,964 downwards.
TGAGCGTTCATCATTGCCTGTTGTTGTTGCTGTTGTTGTTGTTGTTGCTGCTGCTGTTGTTGTTGCTGCTGCTGACTCGCTTTCTGTTTGTTCAAAGGGTTCGCGGAGACTGTCACGGGCAGAGTCGGAGTTGGGGGAATGTTCTCGACTTCCCGACGTCCCGTCAATCCTGTCATGGTATCGGAGTGGCCATTTATCGATGCCGTGGATGGGAGAATGTTCGTTGGGCGAGTTCCTCCGGTCTGTCGCGGAACCTGCCTGTTTCCAGCTGAAAGTAAAGAAAATAAAATCAATAAAAACATAAACTATATACTTTAACCTGTTAAACGAAGCTTAATGTACAATTTTTATTAAAACCGCAAGAATTAGAACCGACGAGTCGCGAGTTTTCGAGAGAGTTATTTTCTTTCGAAAATTCAGTCGACGTAAGCTTTATCTCGATCACTTTTTCGTCCACTATTTTGTTCCTTCGTTTAAAACAGTAGGTCCACGGCATAAATTTCATTTTTATTCAAAATTCCGCACACAATCTTGAAAATTTGACTATTTTTCGAAGAGTCCAGTTATTTTTCAAATAAAAGCAGATGAATAAATGTGAGAGCGCACGAAAGAGTCTTAAACCCTCCTCTGTCCAGCGTACGCGATGCACTGTCTATACGAACTGGGGTCCTTGCCCTTGTGCCTCTGGCTACACGGACTCTACCAACCTCGTGTACTATAGACCGTGTGGATATCGATAGTCACACAGAGAGGGGGAGGACCGATAAAATACGGACAGAGGGTTGCCTCGCGTTCGTTGTGTTACAATATTTTAACGTATCCATTAACGTCCAAGCCATCGTCAAACCGAACAAAAACCAAGTCGAAAAAAAAACGAAACTACATTTTCTTACTTAGCTTTCTATGCAAAATGACTCGGCTTTTCTTACCTTTAACAGGAATGGAGGGTCTGGTCGTGTGCTGGAATCAGATAAAGAAAAAAAAACGTATTATTTTCAAATATTCCAGAAGAACGGAATGTGAGTGCCTTGTGTGATAATTGTACATCAAAAGCGGAAATAAATGATGACGTTTGTTTCTGGCGACCGCGCTGTGCGACTTTGTGAGAAAATATTAAATATATGTTTATTTCGATTACCTAAAAAGCGGCGTGTATGATACATTTTGTGTTTACTATCAGTGAGAGAAATAGAAAGAAAAATAAAGGGAGAGTTGTAAAATGAGGCAAAGTAACGTGTGTCACACGACAGGCGTACTAGCGCTTTATTAACTACCCGATGAATTATTCGGCAGATTATTACTTTCGGCAGAGTCACGCGAACCACCTAATTTTTCTGTCAATTTTTCCACACGCTGAAACATTTTTGTGTCCGTGCATAGCTTTATCTATCTGTGGTGAAATTACGTCAATAAGTATTTTTAGGATGAAGAAAAAAATCACATTTTTATGAGAATGTACGCTTTTCTGAAAACTGATAAATGTTGTCTCGTATTTTAAGAAATCATATATTTGTTTGTCTCGTTTAAAAAAGTCTGATCGAAGTTTCCACATGAAATTTGGACGATTACCATAGAGGGCGGTGCATCGAGTTTGTGCTTGGCCGGGTTCGACCGTCTGGACAAAGATTTGCGAGAGGAAGTGCGACAGGATTGCTGGACGGAGGACACGTATTTACACATGAAAAAAAAAAAAATTAGGAAATATGTAAAGTCATGGGCTGAGAATTTGAATGCTTTTCGAATGTTGAGAGGGGAGGAATAGGAAGGGTGCGCGTTACCGAAAGACGAGATGTGTCTCGTACAGGAAGCGTTGCGGATGTGAGGCCATTTCTCGCGGTGTGACCGCCGTGCCGTCCGAGCGAACCGTCCTCAGGATTGTCCAGCTCGTCCAATCCCTCGTCCTCATCCCCGGAAGAATCCTGTTCACGTATTTTCCCGATGGGTTTTTTACGTCCAGAAATCGTTTTGATTTTCCGACGAGGTTCAAATAAAATCGGGATATACAATGCATTGATTTTTTTTTTGCATTTCGGGATATTTGAGGATATTATGTGGGATTACCCATGTGGAAGGAAGATTTTCGTGCAACGCAAATGGACCAATCGTTTTTGAGTTCAACAATTTCGTCAATCACGTTGTTGTTGTTTTTTTTTTTCGATCGACGGTTTCGATGTTTTTTTTTGTTTTTCATGATCCAGGGTCGTTGAGTTCCGGTGGCGTCCGAAGTACGTGGAAAAGCAGCGTCCATGGTGAAGGGAAGGGAGAAGAGACGTTACCAGATTAGTAGCTCGAGCCGAGAGTTTAATTTAAGATTTGTCGTATGCGAGAGCGAAAATCGTTAACGAGGCGCACGACGCTCGTGGATTCGAAACTGTAAATTAGTTTTCAAACGGGATCGAGTCGCACCGAAAATAAAGACTCGAACAAAAGTCAGGAAAGTCGCTTCGAACGATTTTCTTTTTTTCAAATATCACTTATTCCAAGCACACACGATTTTTTATTCGTAAATATTCTATTTTTCGGATTATCCACGTTTCACCAATTGTGCCATAATCCGCATAAATCTACCGAAACAAATTTTTATTCTTCTTTCTCCAATAAATGAAAAATTTTGTTGTAATTGTTGTACCTCAAAGACGATGAGGTACTGGAACATGCTCGAGACAGACCGCGGTCGTTCGACCGGCACATTATTACGGACGAGAAAACTATTCGAGAGGTTAGAGAGAACGTTGCGGTCGTCATGGGCAACGTGTAAACAATATTCAATTCCAAGTCGATAATATTCGAGCGAGTCAAGCTCGTTCCAAAAAGCTCAAACGCAATTTCACAAAATACCACCGATCTTTCAATTATCTCGTACTGTACCTACACTTTTTAGCTTGTATTCTTTCGTAAACAGGAAAATAAAATATTTTCGAGAGTGACTGAGGACTCTGAAATTTTATATATGCGCACCGAGAGAAAAAAATAATGAAGTGGTTGAAAAAAAAAACGTTTGAAGACTCACCCTTGCTCTTGTTGATGAGAGGACATTGTTAATTTGAGGCGGAGGCATCGATTTTGGTATTAGTTCCGGATTGAGAGCGAGGATCACGTCGACCTCGACCTGGAAAATTAGTCGTTATTCTATTAGGATGTAAATTAAATGAGAAGCTAGTTAAAAAAAAACTCGATGTTAAATGTTGGACCTTTCGTCGCGGTATCAAGCTTTGCGAAAACATTTTCTACTATTTCATTTATTCGTAAATATGCTGTATGATTATAGCCAAGTTATTTCGAAATAATTCAATTTGATATGGAACTTTGAAAAATGTCTCATGTTTCGACAAATCGATAAATCGAGGAGCGATCTGGTGTGCGGAGGGCGCGTTTCGCGTTAAACTGTCGCGCCCGCGAGTGCGAACGAATGCGCGTCGAAAATAGAAACACGCTCCGAATTGTCGCAGGGACGGGGCGCAGGTTGCTCTGCCATTGCATAAGTTCTCGTTAAGTTTTTAAAATAGAACGTCTAACCATGACCTAGGGATCCCTCGGCGATAACGAGAAACCCAAAGTAAATAAAACACATACGAGAATGATGAAAAATGTTCTTTTAAAAATTCTTTTCGACAATATTCTTCATTGGACGACCAAAAAACAAAAATTCAAGTTTTTCTCTCACCTCTTTCCCCTTGGTCTCTCCCTTTTCGAACCATTCTACAGTCACGCTTCTCTGCTTCCAATCGACACCAGATACGATCGCCGAGTGAATACGGCCTGAAACAAAAACAACGAAAATAACGATGAAATATCTTCGTCGTGAAAAAATGTCAAAGTCCCCGAACTTAAAGCGAGAACACCGTGTTCTTGCTTTATTCGAGAGTCTTTTTGCGAGTAATCTCTATCAACGATTAATAATATTATCCAAATACGTTTATCAAATAAATAATACCATCTTTGTGGATTTTCGGTACTTTTGCTACTTTATCTCGCTTCCCTCCACGCAGTTCAGTCGAGAATTTTGGAATCCGAGAGTTTGACGACTTTTTCTTGCTATTTTTCGATTTAGGGGAAGAATCGAAAGGAATAAAATACGCATCGGGACGAAAGTTTTTTGTCCTTCTTTCCAGATTCGTAGAAACGAATTCAGGACTCTTTCTGAGAGAATAGTTCTCAGAGTTTGAAAAAGTTTCGGGATCGCTCGAATTCGGACGATCCTCGCTCTCCGAAAATTCAGAGCTCTCCAGTCGCTGATCCAACTTATGCCCCGACGAATCTATCTTTTCTGTCACAAAATCGTCCCTCTTCAAAGAATACGTTCGAGTGCTCGAGAGCGACAACCTCGAGGAAAATTCTCTCCTGCTTTCCAGATCCTTCATTTCCGACTCTGTCTTGTAATTTGTCTCCTTTGCGGGGGTGCTATTCTCGACGATTATCTCTCTCCCCTCCTCTTTTTTCACCTTCTCGAGCCGAGTGTCCTTCACAATGCCCGCGAGCTCGCTTCCGGCCGACAAGCACCTTCCACCCGTCCACTCGCTTCCCTCCAAATTTTCCTCGACCAGATAACACCTCTCGCCCCGAGCTTTCCACTTTTTTTTCTTCCTCTTTGAGCATTTTTCCTTGTTGCCAGAATTTCGAGAGTCCGCGGCCTTTTCGGAACCACAAACGCACTTGCTCAGCCAATTCATCTCTCATCCGTTGACGCGCATTCCCTCCGAGTTATTTCAGCGACGAATAACGAACCGGTTCTCTTCTCTTCCCCATCGTACCCCGTTTCCACTCTCAACACGCCGATCACGAAAAAGGTTAGATTAGAAAATGTGGGATTAGAAAGACGTGTGAGAAATTTAGCTAAACATTTCGAGACACACACGGAGTCGAGTTTTATTGCGACGTTAGAAGGGTCCGATCGACTATACGCTCAGACACCGGAGATGAGAGAAACGCGAGATCTCCGTCAGGGCATTATTGATGCGATGTACGCAACAGTGGATCCCCAGCGACTGGACACGATCGACTGACGCGTATCGTCACTCCTGCTGCCTCGCGATTCATAAACGCATTTTATCCCGACTACCGATCCACTCGAAAAAAAGCCCTCTCCCACTCTTTCATATCGTTACAATCTCGTTATTACGAATCATTGTTATCGTCCGGCGTGTTATTTCGATATAAATATTTCACTGTCTCCATTGAATTTTGTTGTTTCGTTTGTTGCGGACGAGTTGAATTTTGAAATGAGTTTAAATAATCCTCGTTGGATCGATGCGGCCGATATGAAAGTTGCGGAGAAAAAAAATTTGGCGCGAGGTAAAAAAATGTGACGAGGCTCACGGGAAGACTCGATCCACATTCGTGGTCGAGTGTCGTTTTCCAACTGCTACGAACAAGCAAAATACTCCGTTTCCAGGACGATCCGTTTCTCCTCCTCCTCCTCCTCTCTTTCCTTCTGCACGCTCATCTGTCCGGGCTCGATTAGATTCGTTGCGATAATAAGACGAAGAAATTATCACTGCCCCGTTAAATATCCTCTTTCACGTCATATCGGTTCTTTTTCCGATCCAGTCGGGCCTTCATGTACGTGAAGTTAACACGCAGCCCTTTTTTGTGCTACCATTTACCGTAAACATTTTTTTCAACGATAGCCAAACAATATGGTTCCGGTCAGAGCCATTTTCAAAAATCAAAAAAAAAAGATACAATGTATGCTGTTTTGCATCGCAAATAAATAACAATGATGGCAATCGGTACAATATTTTTATGATTTTGAGATTGTTTTTACTATACACAAAGTTGACACAGCCATGCTGAAAATTCGAGAAAACAAATGCTTAAGTGCAACAATGTATTCTGTGAGTCTTTAAACCGAGAGAAATCGTCACACCTCGAGAGCGTTCCGCTTCTTTCGTCGGGACGAGTCTTGCTCTTTGAACTTGATCGCGACGTTTTGCTCACGAGTTAAACGACTCGTGAAAAAGAAAAAAAAAGACGGCGGATCTGTTCGCGAGAGCATGACTATTAAATTTTTTTTTGATTCTATACCAGTGAAACGTGAATTTTTCATGCTCCACATTCGTGCGATGGAAATCGCCTACATTTTTTGTGTCGCCGATGGTTACTGGGCGCGTTCGACGCATAAACACGCTAGGTATCGATATATCTGTTACGACACTTGATAGCGAAGTGGCTGCGACGCAGAGCCACGTATCGTCTCTCCCGCGATGCGTGACTCTCGAGGTACGGCCCATATTTATTTCACCGAGTCTTCGCGATCGTGGCTCTGTCCTCTCGGTACTCCTTTTTCGTTACGGTTAAACCTGACTCTCGTTCGATCGCCGTTTCACTCCCGTTCCTTCCAATTCAAAGGTCATGCACGATACTTCTTAATTTCGAAAAAGATTCGTCGCAGGCACGTGACAACGAGGGGAAAAAAAAATAACTCGGTCGTTTCGAGTCATTTCGTGTTTTCTGCGGACTGAAATGGAGCTCTCTTTTCCGGTGTAACGTGAAATAAAAAAGGCACTTGCGATAAAATACTCGGTTAGGTTCGGGGTTCTGGTGTACACAATAATATACGGAGAGGCACACGGTCTATTGAGCATTAAATTTAAGCGACAGCATCCTGCCCCGTACATTCGTTCGCCGCTTCGTATTCCGAGTAACCCGTTGCGCGTATTTTTTTTCCGCGTTAGAAAATTATCGATAAATCACGCCGGTGATCGTTCGAGATCATTTTTATTCTGCCAGGCGAAGTTTTTTTTTTCTCTTCTTCAAGGTTTTCGGCATTTTTTTTATCTCTCTGGAAGTTTCGCGCGCTATTTTGGCCTTCGAGGACTTGTCCCTTATGAGGTGCGTTCGCTGTAAAAACTTTCCATATACGGCGCGACACTTTCGTCATTTTTTTTTCGGTTCGTGTCTTTTTTCGGGATCTTACATCTCCTCGAGGTTCCGTCCGGTTTTCGCGCGCTCCGGACCTTCGTTTACCAACCTCTGCCCGTCCGAAGCTGCGGAATTGCGTTACACGGATAAGTCGGACCCGCGAGGTTCCTCAGTTCGGAGGACGGACGCTCGAGGCGCCAGCTGACGAGGCGGTTACCGACACCGTTTCGTTCCCACGTCGAGTTATTCCTCTCCTCATTAATAAAAATCATATTCCTGCGACGACTCGAAATTTCATTTGACGCGGGACGTATTTCGAAATCGTCCGGCTTTGCCTGGAGTGCTCGACGGGCAAACTTTGGCGACGGTCGAGCCGCAATTATCCTCGCTTGAATGCCAGCCACGAGGAAATCGAGGAAACACCACTTAGCGGAGATAGGCGAACGGAATTATTGGATTGAGACGCTCCGCTCGACGGCGCTCGCCGCTACAAATTCTAGGCTGGCCTAGACTCATCAGCGGGAATGTAAACTCGAACGTGCCCGTCGGACCAGCCTGTACAGCGGCCGAGGAGCGAGCAGGGGGAGGAAATAAGGAAAGAAAGAAAAAAAAAAGATGCACGAGAAAGGAGGCGCGGGGATAGACTCGTACGTAAGAGATGTTGGAGAACGCGGGAAGCGGAGCCTCGGCAGTCAGCTCAGAGACAATGCGCTCGGTACGTACCCGAGGTGAATGGATTTATGCAGGAAAAGAGAGACGGACGTGAAACGCGCGTATACGCTCTTAGAGAAAGAGAGAGAAAGAATAACGCCAACGAGACGATAAAAAAGTTTAGCCGCATAGAAGTCACGACTGCGAAGCTGCCTACGCGTCTCCGTCTCTCTTACACCCGGGGAATATGAATGCTTCGAACCAGGAAGCTGCAGACGCGAGACACGAGGGCGTTGAAAAAAATTCGCCCGATCTTTCTCCACCCTTTGTGTCGCTATTTTTCAATTCTCGCCAGAGCTCGATCTTTTCTTTTTCTTTTTGTTCCCGCTGCATCGACAAGTTTCCTGAAATGATAAAAAAGATGGTAATGACGGATCGAAGGGGAAAAGTAAAATGTATCGAAGATTTTCCTTCGAAGACTTCGTAAGACGAATCGTGGCGGTGGATTCTCGATGAACGATTATCCAACGTTGATAGATCGGTATTCACTGGGTAGTGAGATAAGAAGCGAGAGAGAAAAGAGCTAAGGAATACGCAGAGTCGCGCGTTTTCTCTATGGGATTCCTTATAAGGCGCGAGATCGCCCACGTGCGTGCAACTTTTCGAGCGAGGAGCTCTTCATCGACAAGGACTCCGCGTTCTTTTATATGCCTGACTTCTCTCCTCCCCGCCCATAATCCCGATGCTCGTTTATTAATTATCATCTCGCTGGAGATCTCGATAAGGTTTCGCAATGTTCCCCTTCCCTCCAATGAGCGCAGTTTCCACAAATAAATACTTTTTTTTTCTCTTCTCGTCCATCGATTTATTCATTTATCTGCGAACATGAATATATCGTCGCGATTTAAATCGCGTGATTTTATCAAGGCGCGTGCATGGGAAAACTTCGATCGTTGCTTTTCTATTCTTAGTGGCTATCCGTCGCGAGGATCTTGAGAGCTCTAGATACTCGCGTCTTTGAAATAGAGCAGGGCCTCAAATAGACTCGGATAGCCCGAGAGTCCCACGAATACCGCGCGCAGCGTACCGAATTACTCTTTTGTCTTTTCTTTCACTTATAATTATTTTTACGATTTAATTTATCAAAAAATAAATATTACGTATATTAAGATATTGGGAGGTAAAAAAAAATCGGCGAACTCGCGGTTGCATTCCGGTAACCTCCGTAGATTTATCTCTATTGTCTTTTCTTTCACTTATAATCATTTTTACGATTTAATTTATCAAAAAATAAATATTACGTATATTAAGATATTGGGAGGTAAAAAAAAACTCGGTGAACTCGCGGTTGCATTCCGGTAACCTCCGTAGATTTATCTCTTTTGTCTTTTCTTTCACTTATAATTATTTTTACGATTTAATTTATAAAAAATAAATATTACGTATATTAAG
>JAPYYW010000459.1:0-69710 GCA_030522545.1 Cremastinae sp. A BG-2022a | reverse complement strand
CGCAAGCGCAAGATAGCAAATTTGCTACATGCGCGCCACCATCTGAACTAACGCAGGCCCAAAAATAGTTTCCCCCCACCACTGCTTTTTCCGATCCAGCGGCCACTCCTTATCTCTAGTCTCCTTGGCGCAGTCTATCTTTTCTACGTCTATGGTTTTCGCTGAGAACCTTCGTGTATCTCCATCTAGTGATATTCTCTAAAAAATTATACTGAAAAGAAAATATTTGCAAGTGTATGCCCTCCAGCCTGAATGAAAACAGCAAATTGCTTTTGTCATTTCAAGGAAATTTGATGTGTCTGTCTACTACTGTCAAAGCAAAAATCGTCATCTAAGTTTTTAAACAAAGTGTTTTTATTCTCTATAATTATCAAGTCATCATGGCTTATGTGTCGAAAGGTACGGACCAATAAATTATTTATTCAGTCATTTATTCGATTAAACTTTTCACACAGTAAAAGATTCTAGATCATTCTGATCCAATTTCTGCTATTGCACCCACGCAATAATTGTTCTCGCGTTTACCATATTGTTCTAAAAAAATTAATCCATTATTTTTAGATGGAAGCTTGGTGGAGAGAACCCCGTGGAGTCTTGGAAGTTTGTTCACTCTGATCTTTGGACTATTCCATGGAATTGGAATGTTGTTAGTACTCGAATTACTTGTTCAATTAATCTTTAAAATTCACAATTAAATGTCAAATAATAAAATTTTCAGTTTTAACACTCTCGTTCATCCAAAATCCAACAAGCATGGCGATCGCTATACTCGGGATTATAGGCCAGGTTCTGGGTAAGTAAAGAAGCTCTGTTAAATTTTCTAAAAAAATCTGGCAAAAACTTTTTTTTTGCAATTTTGTTAATTATATACGGTTGGGATTATATTTTTGTTGATGATGTTCCAGAGCGCCTCGTCCACCAACTCGTAAATTGGGTGGCTTGAATCTAGGCCCAACAGTCAATGTTCCTGGTGGCTGCAGCAGTTGTGCAAGGAGATAACTTTATTTCGCTATATTTCAAATATATTTCATTTATATATAATAATAATAATGAGTACAATAAAAAAAAACATGAACATTCCAATTGTGTAAAAAACTGAATGATTGCATAAAATTCGAAATACGAAGCTAATAGAGTTATTTCAATTGAAATGGCTCGAGTGTAACTAGCAGGGAAAATACAAAAGTATTTGATGGGAAAGGTGATGAGGCCTACTTTATTTTAGTAACAAGTCCAGTCGCAACAGTAGCACCTGATACTCTTAACATAACTCTGCCCAGTTGCTTAACATCCTTGTACAATTCCATGGGTATGGGTCTTTGAGTTTGTATCTCGATAATGGCACTGCTATTTTTGGGCAAGCAACGAGGTTTCTTCTTGACGACTTCGCCAGTGCTTTTGTGCAATTGGGCGATCAGTTTGGTTATCGTCGCCGGCTCGACGAGAGACTGCTGATGCATCACGACCGGAAGACCCTGAGTTATTGGAATCACCGAGGCGAATGTTACAACATGAGCCTGGAAGCGCGTCGTTACTCGCACCGGATTCGAAGGGTGACAAATAACGTCGCCCACGCCGACGTTGCTCTGATCTATTCCCGCGAGTGTGAGAGCCAGTTGATCCCCAGCAAAACCATTCGGTACTCCAATCTCGTCACACTGAATTCCTAATGAATTATTTGTCACTGATTAGATTATCGTGCTTTTCGTTTTCTCTTTTGCTTTTTCTTTTTATATCAGTAACAATGTAATTTTGTGTTCAAATTCATAAATTTAATGTATCAACTACGAATAAATCTCCAAACTCTGCGAACCTTTAACTACAGCCGACTCGTTAGCTGGCAGTACCAAAATTTTGTCTCCAACAGCAACCATTCCGGTCTCAACGTGGCCAGACACACAGAAGCCGGATCCTGTCCCCTTGAATATGTCATTGACGGACAAGCGAAACGGTTTGCTCACCGGTCGCTCGGGACATTGAAAATTATCTATCACGTTCAGCAACGTTGGTCCATTGTACCTAAAATTATTCCGTGTCAGACAAATTTGAGAAGCATTCCTGCTTTTTTTTCCCTTGAAAAAGCATCTCGTACCACTTGGACAAAGCTTCCACCGTTGGTTTTGTAACTATATTTTCACCGGAGATTCCGGAGCAGGGTACGAAAGTTAAAGATTCCCTGAATCCAGCTTGTTTGAGGAAAACACTCAATTTTTCCACTATCTCGTCGAATCTCTCCTTGGACCAATCGACGGTGTCCAGTTTATTAACGACGACGGCGAGCTGGGAAACACCTGGAAAAAGGGTGGAAATGGAGGAGAAAGTAAATAAGTAAAGTAATGTAAAAAAAAGGGACATTGAGAAGGCACAGACGTACCGAGAGATCGAAGAAGCAAGGCGTGTTCTCTCGTTTGACCTCCGCTGTCGAAACCCGTCTCAAACTCGCCTCTCGTTGCATCCACGACTAGAAGAGCGACATCCGCTTGGGTTGCACCAGTGATCATGTTTGGTATGAAATCTCTATGACCCGGAGCATCGAGAATGGTTACGGACTTGGTATCCGTCTCGAATTTCGAATAACCGACGTCCATAGTTATTCCTCGCTCCCTTGAGATGAAAAATAGCAAGACACAGTACGGTAAATTAAGGATTTATCGACCAATTAATTATTTTATTGTTAAAATGATTATTTAGTCATTCAAAAACTACAATATTATTGAATGAACGAATATACTTAAAAACGAGTTGTTTCGAATAAAAATTTAAAAAATGCACATAAATCGTAAATGATAAATGGAAGATGATAAAAACCTCTCTTCGCCGGTTTCGTCGAGGACCCAGGCATAAGCGAACGATTGTTTTCCCATTTTTTTGCTCTCCTGCTGATACTTGTGAATCAGCCTGGATGAAACTTGGCCAATGTCGCAGAGGAGTCTACCGAGGAGAGTACTTTTTCCAGCGTCAACGTGACCGACGACGACAAGATTCAATTGCGCCTTAGTCTGGCCCCGGCTGTTTTTGTAAATAGAGAGAACGTCGCGTTTCGACTCGACGCAACTTTTCATTCGAGATTCCGTGTCCGGCGTCGCTCGCCCGGAAGACGGTGACTGACATCGAGGAGTTCCACCCATCACGTTCAGTCTCTTCGACGAAGCCTCTTCCTTTCTCCTTGGATCCGGCGAATGTCTCGAATCCGAACCTGGACTCTGCGATCTCGGACTATCCATTCGAGGGGTGCTCAGAAGATCCCTGTTTTCTTTCACCTCGAATCCCTTAGTCACAACTCGCGTACTCGCTGGTACGACCTTTATCGTAGTTGGAGTTTTAACCATTGATTTTTGGCTATTGAGATTACCTAATGGTATTAATGGGTTAAAATAATTAAATAAATGGTTCATTCATGCCTTTTTGTACAATCTTTCGATGCATTTCATTTTATCGATTCATAAAAAATTTACAATCTTTCATTAAATTAGATTTTTCATATTTTCAGCGAGAAAACAGTTATTCCGTAACGATCGTTCGATAAACAATTGTTTTTTACATATCGGAAGTTAAAATTTCTTTCGTAATTGGGAAAGTATAAAAGCGTCTGGAGAAGGTGTCGAAAAGTCAAAGCGTCTAACTTTATCGTTGAGTGGAAATTTATTTGGTTTTATGTACGGTTGGCGAGATTGCCAACGTTTGCAGAGCATCTGACCGAATGACGAAGCTATTTTGTTTGAATGGACAAGCTTTGTACGGCTCAAATAACTCAAATTTAATCTACATTCCCTAATAGAATTTATTTGAAGCTCGACATTTAGTACCGATTGATCAAGGATCAACGGCTTCATCGGCTCGATCCGCCACGTTGGAGTTTCGCTCTTTCTTGGTATTTCGACACGTTTTTCCGTCCCCTTTCCACTACTATTTGGCTCGCACAATCTCAAAGCATTTGTCAAATCGATCGTCCAACTTTCATCGCTGCTTTCTCTCTCTAGCTTCATTTTTTCTAGTCCCAATCTCAGTTTTTCACTTTCAGCCTTTTCAGAATATTCAACGGGACTATTTTCCTTTACTTTCTCCGTGTCGCGATTATTGTCAATCCCGAACGGTGATTCAACTGTTAGTGACTCGTTCGTCGTTTTGAATCCGGACAATTTTGGGATTACGAAATTCGGCTTAGCACGTTCACCAGAATTATTGTTCGACTTTTGCAAGTGGTGAGCCGTTAGGTCAGCAAGAGTACCGAAAGATTTTTTGACGTCGTCACCGTTTGTTCGCGCGTTACTACATTTTGCGTGATTCGCCATAAGTTCGGACAATGAATTCAATCTTTTGGCACCGTTGATCGAGGGACTACTACGACCCGTTTCATTCGTTACTTGCTTCTTGTTACCAATATTTAATTTGGGTATTGAAAACCCTTTTTTCGTGTTACTCAAACTTTTAGAGTTACTCGCTAAGAAACCTTACCTTAGCCGGCCAATTCGTAGCAGTTTGGTACAGCATATGAAAAAAAAAAATAAAAAAGAACCCAAGTTAAAAGCCTGACAGCCAACATAGAAAAGTAGATGAATGTAAAATTTTTATTTACTAACGTTGGATTTTTCCTAACAATGAACTGGAGCAATTTAAAAATTGCTGCAGTATCTCCAGTTCATTTTTAATTACCCAACAACCTTAAAAAAATGTCAAACATACCTGTCAACATTTCGGAACGTTCCTCAGGACGAGGTGGAATCTTATCTGTAGAGAAAAAATTTATCTCAGATTAACCCCAACAAGGTCATTAAAAAATTGAATGAAATAAAGACCAAAAGACTTGTATGGACTTTCATACCAAGTTTTGGAGTAGATTCATTGAGCAGCATGTTCAGCACCATCTCAGCATCAAAGTTGCATTTGATAATTTTTTCAGTAAGCAAAGCTTCGCTCGTTGTATCGCCTATGACGTTTCTTACAGCATCCAAGCAAGAGGCCAACTTTGCTTTTTCCAGCTCTGTCAAAGGGATCTCTCTGGTTCTCTGCTCCGGCGTACGTTGTTCCTCTTTTGCTGCATTCTCCTTACTTTGAGCAGCATTGGGCACAGCGAAGAAGGAACTTATTTTTTGTTGTTTATTTCTATCAAAGAGAAATTCCTCAGCTGGAACATACGTTTCATCGATGTGTCAGGTAGCATTTGTTATTTATTCAAATTTTATACTTATTGAATGTACAGATAAGTTTTGAGGTTTTGTTTTGTAATTTTGAAGCTTTATTCAGAAAAATTGGTACAATAGATTTTATTCAAAGCACAAACTGATTATTATAGAGGAAAATGACGTTTTGACATTAATATTTACAAGATGGTCTGATACGATTTAATACTCGTTATATCATCCTATGTAAATCCCTCAAAACTTATTTGTACACGTAATAAAAAAATAAATGATAAATAGAGGTGACTCTTACCATCGGGCGAAACGCCATAATCGTCTTCAACGGAGTGTCCGTACACATCGTCATAACCGTCGTACTCTGAAAATAATGTTGACATTAGGGAAGAAAAAAACAAACTATTATTCAATGGATAATCCAAAAATACTCCAAGTAAAATCGAGTCGAAAACGAACCATCTGAATATTTGATCGAGCGAACGTCCCTGTGACGAGCCATTATTATTTATATTTTATTCTCGGATCTTATAAAATAAAGTGAATTTATTCAATCCATCTGCGAACTTGTGGACTGGATAAACTCGACCCGAATATATAAAAAAACGTCTAGACGAAAGAGCTTCGGATCGGGAACACGAGACTAGCACCTCTGACGACAAAATTTGCAACATTTTGTCCCTTCAGCGGCCAACTTTACGAAGGTGGCCGGCAAAAATGCCGAGATTGTCAAACAATCCTTGTTGAACAAAAATTCTAATGGATTTTGATTTCGAGGTAAAATAAGCGCTTAATTACCGATTCTCGAAGCATGGAGCAAGCATTCGTTGAAAATTGGAACTTTTTTTCAAAGCTGCACGCATCTAATTCTTCGCACTTGTAATTGGCGCAAAAAACAAGCTCTTCCTGAAAGTAACACGACTGTTGATAATTTTTCCAATTTTCTTTTATCTTCGTTGCAAAAAAAAATGCTCTTTAAAATACTCGAATGGACAGCGAGATAAATATTTCATGGCGCTCGTAATTTGCAATCCGGCTCACGACAATTTTGACGGAAAGTTTGCGTCGCTCCTCGGCTACCAACTGTTGTCACTCTTGCCAAGAGCTCCTCCCCGGTGTTTCTCTCGTCTACGTACGCACACGCTCATCTCGGATGACCTTCGCGGCAATTTAGAGGTCATTCTGGGGTGTTTTTCGGTGGACGATTGTTCGGCTCGACTTTTTGATACTTTGTCAGAAATTATTGAACAATGCTGACCGTTGACAGAAGTAAGGTAATCTCATGATTTTCCAAACTGTATACGAGAAATTTTACGATTTACGTTTCAATTATTTATTTATTTTTGGTTAATTATTTGCAAAAATCGTCGAAATCGTACGTATTTGAGTAGTTCCCATTTCCGTGTGCAAATTCCATTTCGTATTTTTCGCTTGTTATTGTTTTTACGTGCCCTCTTTTTATTTTCGTGGAGGTTAACCAATGAAAAATTTCATTTATCTATGATAATAACAGGCAAAAATTGATACGACACTCGGAGCTCTCGGAGATAATAACTCAACGAGAATTTCCTCAATAACCCAATGACTGCTCGGAATAATTAATGCTTTTTGCTTCATCATCATTCTGTGATACAATGGCATTAGGCTGATAACATTGGTAGATAAAATCATTATAAAACAGTGTCTACAATGTGTGTTACGTCTGACCAAGGTCGTTAAAAATCATTTTTAACTCAATCGATTCACTGAATTGATATTTTATGGTAATTGTTGTTAACAAATTGAAATGAACGGCTGTGCAAGGTATTTGCATTGAATGGTTCATTTTTATTGCGCAATATTCACATTTGTCAGATTTTAACATCACGGCGATGCAAGAATTCAAATTGTGTGTCAAGTGACTCAGTAAATTTCAATATCCTTCTTTGAATGGTTCCTCTATAGATAGCTAATGGGAAAATAAGAATATAGTAAGATAATTTTAGTGCAAGCGATTGGAAGAAACTCTATTGGGATTGACTCTTAGGCCTCTTTTATTTTTCATCTGAATTTCTTATCAGAGTCAAGTCCATGATTCAGATTAATGAACAACTGGGTCAAGTCATTGAGAGATTCCAAATCAACTCATAAAAATTATCTCTTGACCAGTTTTTATCTTTGATGATTTTTTAAGTATTTTTAAGACATAATAAACTGATGCAATTTATCCTTTGCACTTTTGTTATTAATTGTCTAATATTTTTCGTGTTATAATATCAAAGCAATTTAGACAATTTGAAATTTTAAAGAATTTAGACAATTAAACATAAAAATATTCAATATGTATTGAAATTTCTAAATTGATATTAAAATTGCACAAAAACGTGAAAAATATTAAATAACTATGTCAACAACTGTTGTTTATATTCATGTCCAATTTTTGCTACATTATTTTTAATATTTTAATTATTTTTTTATTAAATCATATGGATTATTTTTCATATACAATGAAGTTTATTTTTCATAACGTTAATTTATTGGAACAAACTCGCTCAACCTTAGAGACAGGGTCGATTTTCTGTCGAACTATTGGAACCTTCTACATATTCGAATGTTCAAGCTATTCATTTACTAAAAATATAATCTAAAATTAACCCATAAAATGAATTTTGGAACACTAAAATATCAGACAATAGTCAAGATGTGAATTTGAAACAGATTTTTTCATTTGAATATTTTTTAAACAAAGATAAAGTGTGAAAACCTTTAGCTGTCCAACTATTGGGACGTTTACCTTGATTCCCATAATTTGAAAACGACTAGTAATAAGAGAGTCATCAACTCACGGTGAAAATTTCAAAAATGCAACAAAAATCGGACACGTCTGATAAAGAAAAAAGAAATTAGGAAATGCTCGTACGTTCGGGAAAAAATTCTAATTTACGGAATGATGAACGAAGATCGCTGTCACTCGTTCTCTTTTGTTGATGATACGAGCAAGACGATAAGAAGCGAAGACCCGGACGATACGTTCTCCGCGCTAGTCATCACGGAAAAAACTGAGTGATTCTAGCTTCCGAGCTTGCAGCTCAAAAGTTGTTTTTCGCTCAGTCGCGTACTCACTCTCGTACTGAACTGCACGCGCTCCTATTTTACGCGCCGATGCTCGCTATTTATTCGTCTACGTTTCACCAATTTTCACGCCCTGTGTCCGAATAATCATGGAATACCTCTTGCGAGTGAGTTGAAATTGTAATCGGAATGTTTGCTTTCTTATCTACTTTTTTTTCTTCACTCAACACCGGTGTCATTTATATTCAATATCACGCGCACGTTTTTCCATCCTTCCAACATACACTTCGAATCTTTTTAACGTTCGCGAGATTGACAAACGTCACATTTTATTATTTATTTCGTATTTCTCATAAACTTTTTCTCATTGTTCCAAGCATTCTTCTCATTTTTTATCGTTTCAAACAGTGTACACTTTAGCACGTTTTTCAATTCTCGAGATATATTGTAATTTAACGTAAAAAATTAATTTCACTATGATCAAAATTTGTGTATTTTGTATAAAAACATTTTTTTAAAAAAATATGTCGATGTCAAATTGTTTGAAACAAAATATAAAGACATATAGTAAAAAAATGTATTTTTTCCTGTAGCAATGAGTATAATCGTGGAAAGCGTAATGACATAATAGAGCGATAAAAAAGGAGGAAATTGGTTTGTTTTTTACGTTTAATGTACGCGTATGTAAGAGAGATATATTTATTTTCGTACATAATCTGAGATTAGAAGAGGTCGAAAGTCGGCGGACGAGTACGTGCGTACATTCAGCGTCCGTACCGCACTTAATATCACTCTCTGGCCTCTGTTACCCCGATAATTATGAACTTACGTGACGATGCGACTTATTTTATTCTCGTGAAAAAAAAAATAACCGTTCGACGTTTCCTTCGTTGGTGCACTTTGTCCCGTCAACAACCATTGATCTCCCATTTTTCTGTGACTCGCAAAAATTAGCGCTTCCACTCACTCAAGGTTTTAAGTGAATTTGGATTAAGTTCTGAAAAGTGGTTATGCCCGATCTCGATGAAATTTGGTGCATATTCTCTCTTCAATATATAAAGACATTCCCTAAAAGAATTTTTGGCTCGATCGATTATTTTGCCAAATATCGAATTTTGAAATTTATTATTTTAGCCCGTGCGAGTATATCTATATCGTGCTCTACGTTCCTCGCAACGATACACGCAAACTAAATAAAAAATAAAAAACAAATGATAGAAAATATAAAAAAGTAAAATTGCATGTATAAACTATAAGCGTTGAGGTACCCTACGGTTTTTGTTTCAAATTCCTCTGCGTTAAACTACAAAGTATCAAAATTCGAATACAATGTGAAAACACATAAAATAAATGTTGGGGTTCCCTACACTGAGAAAAATTTTTTGTTAAATCAACAAAATTTCACAAAATTTTTTTTCAGTGTATGGTTAATGTTTCAAACCGCTCTGCATTGAACTACAAAGTATCGAAATTCGTCTTTGAAAAAAACGTAATAAATACAAAGAACAACAAAAACGAAAAAAAAAGAAAACAACTAACATTGTATGCCTGCGACCAATACGTAACTGTACGATGGTGGAGTGGAAATATTTTCTCTCTCTCTCTCTCTCTCTCTCTCTCCGTAGCGTGTATCGTTGCGAAAAACGTAGCGCACGATATACATATATATACTCGCACGGGCAAAAATTACAAATTTCGATATTTCGCAAAATAATCGATCGCGCCAAAAATCCTTTTAGGGAATGTCTTTATATATTAAAGATAACATATGTACCAAATTTATTTATGTACCATAATCACTTTTCGGAACTTTAGCCGTGAATTTTAAACAAATAATTATTTCAAACATTAATTTATTCACTGAAATTAATTTTTCAAACAAAAGTCAACATCTTGCATTAATAAAGAAACGCAGTAAAAATTTTTTGAATACCTAAATGAATAAATAAAATAAAAAAAGTTTGACAATACAATATTTTATTTAACGATATGTTTTTCAATAAATCGAATACTGAATATTAATTGTGTATATTGGGTGCGTAAATATTTATAGTGTCAGTGCAAATTGAACTCACGGTCGTCGAGAAAATTGCTCCATTGGCTCAAGTTTTACGCTCTCGTCGTAAATCTCAATTACTAATTTTTTTTTTCCTCGACAGTCGAAGGGTCACTCCCGGCAACCGTCAGATTCGCAGTCGTTCCGCGAGAAGACGAAACGCGATGCGGAAGCCGATCTCCAGTTCGAACTCGACAGACTCACCAACACTGCCCAGCCGAGTCTTCGGGAGGAGGTCAGAAATGAGCTCGAGGGATTCAGCAGGCTCTTCAAGAGATTTCTTCAGGAAGAGGGTCCATCGGTTCAATGGGAACGCATACAAAAGTTGCCGGACGACGCGGTAACTTTAAAAAAAAAAGAAAAATTTGCCTTCTTCCCTGGGCTTTTCTAGACTCACGATGAAATATTAATTAGTGATTTCTTCTCGATATATACGTTGCACGAACTTGTATTATTATTTACTTTTTAATGTCTGGAAATTGTTTTTATGTCATTCAGATCCGAGAGTACAATTCTCTCGAGGAGCCAACCGCCGAAGCAGCGAAAGAGATGCTAAGCAAATTAATAGTCGTTAAATTGAACGGCGGTCTTGGAACGAGTATGGGTTGCCATGGTCCCAAATCCACAATAATTGTACGAAATGATTTTACCTTTCTCGATCTTACCGTTCAGCAAATCGAGGTAATTTTCTAACATCACACAATAACTCTTTAAAAATCAATATTTACCGATTTCTATAATAAAACAATACATTTATGTATACGTTAATATTTTATTTTATTTTATGTATGTTTTTTTATTTTTAGTATCTCAATAAAACTTACAACGTCGATGTGCCTCTGATTCTGATGAACTCGTTCAACACCGACGCGGACACGAAAAAGATCATCAGGAAGTACAAAGGAATAGCTGTGAAAATTTACACCTTTAATCAGCATTGTTTTCCTCGTTTGAACAAAGAATCCTTCCTGCCAGTGCCGAGAAACTGCGATCTCGACGAAGATGCAGACGCGTTAGAATTCCATTCTAGTTAAAGATTTATCTTCGCGTTTCCCTGTAATTGAAAATTCATAAATTTATTTTTTATCGTTTCAAGGTGGTATCCTCCGGGCCACGGTGACTTTTACGAAAGTTTTCACAGATGCGGATTGCTGAAAAAGTTTATCGACGAGGTACCTGCTTTTTTCTTTTGTTTTAATGAATTTTTCATTCAGAGAGGGATTCATTATTATGAATAAAATTTTTTTAAACAGGGTCGGGAGTATTGCTTCATTTCGAATATTGACAATTTGGGAGCGACGGTCGATCTCAAAATATTCAACATGATCATGGGCACGAGTAAGATTACCCCGGTCGAATTCGTCATGGAAGTGACCGATAAGACAAAAGCCGACGTCAAGGTTAGAAATGAATCCCGATATAAAAGGAAATCGACAATTAGATTTACCTAAATAAAGATTTTGCTCGTTAAGTTTTACGAAACCGCACGTAAAGTTATTTTACTATTATTTTTTATTATATATTTTTTAATATTTATCATTTAAACGTTATCAAACTGGAGAAATACCATGTTTTTAAGAATTTTCTTTCAAACAATGTCTGAAATTTTCTAGAAGATTAAACTAGAAATAATTTCAGGGTGGTACGCTGATGCAATACGAGAACAAACTGCGTCTTCTCGAGATCGCTCAAGTACCCAAGGATCATGTCGACGATTTCAAATCCGTGAAAACATTCAAATTTTTCAACACGAACAACTTGTGGGTCAAGTTAGATGGTAAGTGAAGTTTTGTCTTTCTAATTATTTGTCCTTTTTTTGTACATCGAGTAACTGTCATACACGAACGATTATCACTATTCGGTTTGCGTCTATTTACAGCTATTCAGCGATTACTGGACGAAAAGACTCTGGAGTTGGAGATAATCGTGAATCCAAAAACTTTGGACAACGGAATAAACGTGATACAACTGGAAACCGCTGTCGGAGCTGCGATGAAGCTTTTCAACGGAAGTTTAGGAATAAACGTGCCAAGAAGCAGATTTTTGCCGGTTAAGAAAACGTCGGATTTGCTGCTGGTTATGAGCAATCTGTACACATTGCGATACGGTTCTCTAATAATGAGCCCGATGCGAATGTTTCCAACCCCGCCTCACGTCAAGCTTGGAGACAATCATTTCTCGAAGGTGCGTAATTCCAGCCAGCGAGAGTTCATTATTTTCTTCATTATTTTTCATATATATTTTTTTCTTTACCTCATTTTTCCCACATATTTTTCAGGTCGAAGATTTCCTGCGACGATTCGCCTCGATCCCCGATCTCCTGGAGCTCGACCATTTCACGGTGTCGGGCGATGTCACGTTCGGAAAGGGCGTGTCGTTGAAAGGGACTGTAATCATAATCGCGAATCACGGCGATCGCATTGATCTTCCATCGGGCAGCACACTAGAAAACAAGATTGTGTCCGGCAATCTGCGTATCCTGAGTCATTAAAGGAAAAAAAAGGAATGAGCGAGAAGCGAGTTTTATGTTTGAATTGCATATTTTCATATCACACAAAACATGGATTCGGTTATTCGAAAAGCCGCTCGTCAAGTCTCGTACACGTTTCGTTTCCCCAACGTATGTAGCGCTAAATTTATTAAACACGAGTATCGTTCATAACTTTCCAAAGTGTCAAATCCAAGATTGATTTTATGTATTCAAATGAATCTTTATCGAATTATTATCGGGAGTTTAAAATTCTTTTTCGTGTATAGAATCAAAGTTATATTCGTATTCTGTTCATTATTGGCAAGTGTATATAATTGTTAGACTGTCATTGTGAATATGTGCAATTTTGTGAATCGTGTACAAGAGTTGTTTATTATCGTAGGTCTATAAATTTCATATAATTTTATTCGAGCGTGTCTGAATACTTGAGACAATGATCACAATTTACTTGGAAATACATTTATAGTTTGAAAAATACGTCTTTATTCTCTATGTCTATTGGTCGTCATTTCAACTAAATTCTTAATCGAACGTACGTTTAGTTACCACTTCCAACTCTTGACTATCTGAGGATAAATTCGAATGATTTTAAAGGCAGTAATAGGTGGCTATTCAATTATTAAGATGTGAAAATTTTTTTATTTGGCCCGAAATTTTTACATATATTTAGAAAAAGCATTCCAAAAATTTATCCAGCTTTTATATTTTTAAAATATTGTCGGATACATCTTCAAAATTTTCGCAATCTAAGAAAAGTTTCCAATCAAGCAGGCTCTTCGTACAACGTGAAAGAAAAGCCTTGTATTTTAATGAAAATATAAAAGGGGATACGGAAATATTTGACTGGACTAAGAATAACGCGACTGGACTAGGAATAACTCGTACTCGGAGCAAGTGTCAATTCGGTCGAACACGTGCTTCTCAATCAACAGCAATGAAACGAAATATCTGCCTCGAAGCGTCGTAGATAACCAAACTGCCCATTGAAACGTGACGAAGAGCGGGAAATGCCAATTTATTGTTGCACAAATCCCGTGTGACGAGGATTCTCGCTATAAATTCATGCAAATCGCAAAATTGTTCGGCACTTCTCGCGATCCATCCACCAAGAGCGCAACGAATTCTTTTTCGTGCGAAAAAGAAGAAAAATTCAGTTTCACTCTCGTAATCGTAAATAATTTCACAATTAAAATTCAATTTAAATCGAATTCGTGAATTTTTTATGATTTTAAAAGAGGTGAAAAATATAACGTGGGGATAAAAAAAGGGACAAAATGACGAATGAGGTTTTGGAAAAGTTGATCTGCGGCGAGAGATGTTACGAGATCTTGCGCAAAAAATTGCGAGACGACGCGATCAAAGATTTTTATCTGGTCGATTACGAGGTGATACCGTTGAAGGAAGTTAATGGTTACATGGGTCAGTACTTCACCCTGAAGACGACCATTTCCTGCGCGGATTCGCCGAGTGTCAGCCGCGAGTACAATTTTTTCACGAAGATCCCACCGCCGACGACGAGTCCTCAGTACGATTGGATCCTGGAGTATGGCTCGTTCAAGAAGGAAATAGATCTTTACACGACGGTTTTCCCAGCAGTGTTGAAGAATTTGGAGAAAAAATCGATACCGGAGTGTTTCTTCAGTGACGACGACCAAGTTATCGTTCTCGAGGACATGACCCACAGCGGCTACAAAATGACGAATAAATTTCAATGCTTCGATCTCGATCATTGCACAATATTCGTGAGAACACTTGCCAAATTTCACGCGAAATTCATCATTTTTGAAGAATTGGAGAAGAAGAACATTCACGAGGAATTCTCTCACTGCCTGCGAGAAACTCTCTGGCCGATTACCGAGGGAAGGGCCAAGAGGATGTTCGACGCTGCCGTAAAGGGGGTTCTTTCCATGGTCGACCTTTTGGAGCTCTTCGACGAGTGCCAACGACAGCGATTCAAAAGAATCCTCTCGACGCTTTTCCTCGGCCACGAAAAAAAATTGTTGCCCTCCGATAAGTACAGGAACGTTATTTGTCACGGTGATCTTTGGGCGAACAATATTCTGTTCAGGTACGACAAGAATGACAAACCCGAGGCTTGCTGCCTCATCGACTTTCAACTCGCAAGGTAGAAATTCTATTCAATTCGATAAATTCTATTTTAATCTATTTTCATACGACTTTAACTTTAATCAAACCACTCTGTACCAAAAAACAAATTAAGCAATTTTTGAATCAAACTATATCTTATGAAAAAAAAAATTAAAAAGTGAGATTTGTGATAATTTTTCTGTTTTCTCGTATTCAGATACAACCCTCCGGCTCACGACGTCCTTTGCTTTCTACAATTCACGACGACTCGAAAACTGCGCGAGATTCACGGGGAAACTTTGTTCAGGACGTATTGGGAGTGCATGGCCGAATCTTTGGGCGAAGCAGGCCTCGAGGCCTCGACAGTCTTTCCATGGACAGAATTTTCCGACTCGATCGAGGAGCTCAAGCTGATGTGCATGATCCACGGGATCCTTAACATTCCAATAATGCTTCTCGAGCCAACGACCGCGGGCAAATATTGGGCTGAAAAGCCAGAGCTTTTGGAAAGCGTTTTGTATACCGATCGCACACCGCTTATATGTGAACAATTTTACGACGTTCCTGAGTATAGAAAAAGAATGTCGGACGCCCTCTTAGAACTTCATGAAAGCACGCTAAATTTTCATTAGCTCGTAAATAATTTTAAAAAATTGCAATCACTATATAGCTTATCACTGATTTTTCGTGTGGATTATTGTAATAAATACGTGCTGACGAAACGACTATCTTTAAACACCACATTTGATTTTTATTTAGACGAGCAGCAACGAGGCCGTTCTTTCCTTTTCGATCTGATTGAATATTTTGTGATTTTTCTAGGCGCATATTTCATATAACCTTGCATAATACGCGCTATTCCGATAAATTGATTATGACCTTCATAATCTCTTAAAATTGAATTTAAAAAATTTCAAAAAATTTGGGGCGGCACACTGGGGTCTCTGGGACCCAAGAAAATTACAATGAGTGATATCTTTTTTTTCTCTTGATCAAATCAAGTTTATAAAGGAGGGTTCTTAAAGATTTTTGCAATACGAAGCGAATGGCGCAAGAATCACGTTAATTCATCAATTTTTTAAAAAGTTATGACATCTTGAAGATTTGTAAAAAAATGGAAAGGGGTCAAAAATTCGCAAAAATTTTTGAATTTTTTTTCTCGGTTTCAAGAGCCTATTCGATCGGAAATTTTCTGTAGATAACGAAAATGCTACTTATTTCAGGCGAAATTCAAAAATTCGTATTGAAAAATTGAAAAAAAATGATCCAGAAGTCAGTTTTTCGATTTTTCAATATGAATTCCTGAATTTCGTCCTGAATAATTATCATTTTCGTTATCTACGGGAAATTTCCGATCGAATAGGCTCTTAAAATCGGAAATAAAAAATTTCAAGAAATTTTTGGTGAGTCACACTGGGTCTTGTAGACCCATTAAAAATTCAACTTGCGATATCTTTTCATTTTTTCTATAAAATCTAAGGGTGATTCTTAAAGATTTTTGCAAAACGAAGCGAATGGCGCAAGAATCACGTTCATTCATCAATTTTTTAAAAAGTTATGACACCTTGAAGATTTTTGAAAAAATGGAAAGGGAAAATGAAAAATGGAAAATGAAAAATGGAAATGGAAAATTTTTTATACCTTAAAAAATTCGCAAAAATTTTTGATTTTTTTTTCTCGATTTCAAGACTTTATTCGATCGGAAATTTCCTGTAGATAACGAAAATGCTACTTACTTGAGGCGAAATTCAAGAATTCATATTGAAAAATTGAAAAAACTTATCGAAAAGTCAGTTTTTTCAATTTTTCATTATGAATTCATGAATTGAGCCCCAAATAATTAACATATTCGTTATCTACGGAAAATTTCCGATCGAATAGGCTTTTAAAATCGAATTTAAAAAATTTCAAAAAATTTGGTGAGTCGCACTGGGTTTCGTGGACCTATGAAAATTTTAATTAGCGATGTCTTTCCTTTCATTTGACGAAATCAACTTTGCTAATGGTGATTTTTTAAAAAACGAAGCAAATTGTGTAGGAATTATATTAATATATAAATTATTTTAAAAGTTATCACGTCTTGAAAAAAAATTATCACGTCTTACCTTTTTGACAGTTTTGAATCGATATTTTGCTGCTCGTTCTAGTCGCATATTTCTTATAACTTTGCATAATGTGCTCTATCAAATCCAACTGACACTCACTTTAAGCTGACACCCACTCAATTGAACTTATCAAATTGCTACGAATTGTTTTTCAGTAGCTAACTACCTGGCAAGACTCGACACGTCTTACTCCGACACTTGACACCGGCCAACTGATTTCAAATTTCGTCATAAAGCCGAACAATTAAGTCCTCAATCGGTTTTTCACTTGACCTCGACCGGTCACCATGGAAACCACTAATGACCGCGTAATTAACGAAAATTTGAAAATTTTTTTTCCTCGTTACGCTCGACGAATTTTCTCACATTTTTTTTTAACAGGTAAACGATCCTCGAACCATTCAGGTATATTTAATATAATTAATAGAAAATTATGTTGCAAGTTCTTTTCACATGAGCTAAGAAAATTTAGCGTGTTCAGAAAATCAAGGCATTCTGATTTTTCGAGAGTCGAAAATAGAAAAATCTCAAAATTTCAAGTGGCAATATCTTTTCGTGCCTCGACGAAATCGACTTTATAATGGGTAATTCCTGAAAATTTTTGCAAGACGAAATGAATGATTCTAACATCAAGGTCATTATTTCCAAAGCAGAATGTTGAATTTTTTTTTTAGTAGAGATTATCCAAGTTAATATATCAATTACTTTAAAAGTTATCACGTAACCTTGATGAGTTATCAAAAAAAATCGAAAGGAGTGCCCCTTAAAAAATTTGTAAAATTTTTGAAATTTTTTTTCTTTCAATTTACCATACAACGGCATTTAAATTTTATTTATGTCAATTTCATTTTCATATTTAAATTTTACGGTATAAAGATCCTGTAAGTATTCCCTAAATAGTATCACATCCATGATTTCCACACGAATCGACAAAAAAATATATACAGATATTCGACTTATCAACAACCAGCATATCAAATTTTAATGTATCCGATAATTGGCAAAATCGTTGATTCTCGAGTCGGTAAAAACACATCGTAGATCGATATGAATTCTCTCCATGTGACTCGGCAATGTCACAGGGAACAAACGCGAGGGGGTGAACGGCCTCGCGGAGCGTTGCGACGAATTCTGAGGCGGCGGGTCTCGCAACGCGGAAAACAAAAATCCCATTCTCTTTCTCTCGATCCCGTGTGGCGAATTCGGAAGAGCGAGCACGGTGCGCGTATGTACCGTGGAACAACAGCGCGCGACGCGAGAAAAATAATAATAAGAGTTCGAGTAGGAGAGAAGGTCGGGCGGTCTCGCGGCTGGACTCGGCAGTTCGCAGCCGTTCGCAGCTCCGTTCGGTAGCGCGAGCTCCGACTAGTCGCACTGCCGGCCCGTGCACGAGTGCCAGATCTCCGCTCTCCGTCCGCGGAGTGAGAGAGAAAACGGACAAACTAAAAGTGTGTCACAATTGGCTCTCGTCGTCGTGGACCTTGGGGCTTTTTCAACTCAGTTTTGACCCTTCTCAACGGATTTTAAACTCGTGCGATCGTGTGTAAATTCGTGTGATTCATCAATATCCGTTGACCGAGGCGCACGATCGGAAAAATCAACAAAACAGCTGCATCCTCCGGCGAGTAAGTCGCAACGAGTGTTTTCCTCGTAGCCCCAGCGCGCATCGAGTACGCGCGACGTGCTTGCCTTTATTTATAGACCGAGAGTTTTTTTTTCTATGCTTCTCTTCAAATCCCAATATGCGAACGCTAGATGAATACGATGAGAAATTCCGAACGGAGCGGAGAAGGGAAGTTGCACGAGCGAGCGTCCACACGTTTCGTGCCCGTTGTGCGTGTGTGCGAACTTGGCACGGGGGCGCGGCTGACACAGCCTCCATTTTTAGCCAATCGCGTGGCACGCTTCTCTCCCCTTTCACCTCCCGACCGCGGGGAGTATCCACGTTTCGGAACGAACGAAACTTTCGCTCAGGGTCGATTTTGTACGAAAAATCAACGCTGACCGTTTTCGCAAACTTTCTCAAACGCTTCTATAAAGATTTTCCGCTCGCGAAGCAGAAGACGAGTCTCCAAAAATGTACGCGTACTTTTTCGCTTAGACGCGATTATCTTTACGCAACCGGCAAACGTGAATTACGTAAGCAAACACGCCAGAGAGCACTGTACGCGTAGCTGACAACGCTCGACGATACGATTTTTTAAAATCTTTCCGATGCCTCTTTCACTTCCGGCTTCTCGCGAAGTAAGCGACGCGCGAGGCAACGTTGTGGCTCGCTCCGCGAATGCAACAGGTGTGCGCGTGGGAGGGAGCTGCTGGCGCTGATAGGTGGCGTCTTTTTTTTCGCGCACAACTCGCCTGAAATTACATCTATCTTCTCTAACAAAAAAGTAATTTCAACAATGAGTCAGTGCTGAAAATTTATACTATGATATCAAAAGTAATATCGTAACTATGTTATGGAAAATAATTAAATATGAGACGTTAAAAATAGAGTATAATATCTTCTGTTGGCGCCACTGCGTCGCCGGCGATGTTGACAACTTTCGCAAAAAAAAAAAACAAAGTTTCCCAGGCACGATTTGTAAGCAAAAAATGTGGCAAAGCCCCCTTGTTTCGCGATTACGACGCAATGATCTCCAGACGGTTGTTCAACGATCGATAAACTCTTTTTTTTCGATGTTCCGTGTAACGTCTGCGTTTTTTTATCTATCGTGACTCGCCGCCTTCCGTTTTTTGCGATAAGGAAAAGTGTGCGCGAACTCGCAAGGTTCCAAACGTGTCTTTTATCTGACGTGCCCCTCTCGACGATTAAGGTAGTTTTATCGGTACGGTCAAATTAAAAGTTTTTTATCTCAATTTATCTCCATACTATGTGATTTTTGAGCTTAACTCAATTAAGAAAAATTGTTGCTAATTGTTTCAAGAACAACATATTCTAAATTCAAGATCATCCAAGGTGACTCGTACTTGCTACGTATGTATGAAAATTAAAAAAAAATCATAATCTTACGATTAGGATTTTATTTCTTTTCCTTCTTTTATTTTATATTTCGCTTCGGAAAAAAAATCATTTTGCCAGCAGATGCTACCGATTCTCGCGTTCACGAGTGACGTCGATCGAGCACTCGCGTCCCGCCAAATCCACGCGCTTCCCTCCAGCCGTAGAAAGCCAGCCTCTCGGACGCATAAAAAATTGAGAGCATTGCGTAAGTCGCGCGTAGCTGCGCGTTTAGAAAACGGAAAACACGTTTTCTCGAAGCTCTCCATTGGGAAACATGCGTCTGATGGAGTCGTTTTACGAAAAATAATGTTGCTCGTCGGCCGAACGTCCGTTTCCGGGAATCTCGTTCGAAAAAAAATCCAACGCTCCCTATTGCTTCGTAATTACATATATTCACTCCATATTTTTCTCTCTTTCTAATCCGTCGAAAATTAATAAATTTTATTTACACTGAGAAAATAGTTTGGTTGAATAAAATAAACTGGTGTTTACGGAAGACGAAATGGAAATTTAATTAATTTAACACGAGATTTATTTAATTCAACTAAATTTTTTATTCAGATACGGAAATAAATGTTATAGGTTGAATTAAATAAATGCCAAATTAACTGAAAAGTATATTTTTATTTCGCCCTTCATGAACGTCAATTTAGTTGATTTAATCAAACTTTTTTTTCAGTGTAGAATCGATTAAAATCTCATAATGAAAATAATCTTTTTGGTTGCACTCGTCAAAATAAATTCATATACTTGAGTATATGATAATTAATTTTTAAATCGAGCGCGGGAGAGAATTTCGCAAATCAACGTTGCAGTTTTTTTTTCAAAGTCATCATACCCTCTCCTCGAAATATATTTTATTCATGCAAATTTATTTATCTTCGTGTATGTTTAAACTCATTTTTTTTCTTTCAACCGAAGTAAATTCCGCTCATTAAAAACATGTTCAAAGTATCGTTAATACGAATTAGATAATTTATTCGTTCCTCCTTTGACGAGACGTCGGTCTATTTTCGGTGGCGGTCGATTTAATTGACACGAGCGCTTATTCTTTTTATATATTCTGCTGCTGCTCTTATTATTATTATTATTTTAAGCAACGTTCAGTAATCAAAGTCCGGTGGAGATAAACGCTCCTTCGGGGGCTTGTTTGTCTCGAAAGTCGCGAGGCCTTCGAGAGAAAGTTTACATTTGAAAAAAGGCTTCGAAAGAGGAAAAAAAACAAAAAGTTGTCGTTTTTTTTTGCACCCAAGTCAGCGAATACGATAATCGCATACATTTTACGCACATGAGCGAGCAAGCGAAGTAATTGCCCGAGGAATTTGATGATTCGACACGTTTTTCGACAAATTTTCAAGACTCCGTGAGAATATTTTTTTTTTCGTTGCTCAGCCTGCATTTTATAATTGCATAATAATCGCTGAACTTTGGATAAAATGGAGGACAGTGAGCACTTTTATTTCAGCGATTAATGGATGCGCGAAATAAAAGTTGTACGAAAAAGAAAAAAAAAGGACATTCGGCTCGGAGCCCGATTTAACATTCGCTCGCATATTCATGCACGAGATACGATTTTTTTTTAACATGAAATTCGAAGTAGCGCATCGTAAATGCGCTCTCGGTCTCTGGCTTATGGTCATTATCATATACGAACAGGAGATACGCGAAGCGACCGTACGAAATAGTTGCAAGAACAATGGATTGCGAGATTCATTCGGAAAGAAAAAAAAACGCCGATTGTTTTTTTCTCTCCCGGAGGTCAAATCGATCGGGTCGATAAAACGTTAAATAGGTACGATTGAAAGGAGACGAAAAGTAAATAAAAGAGAATCAATGATTCAAAGAAAACCACGAAAATCTGTATACATACGATGAAATCAATCAGTTGATCGATTTTTTCCATTTTTTAATATTTAATATGAATTTAATTATTACGTTAATTATATATTATTATTTATTATTAATTATTCATTCAATCAAGTTCAATTATTTCAAATAAATGTCACATTAAATAAATTTTTTTATCCAAATAATATGTATAGAAGGCCCAGTGTACATTTTTTTCCTTCAATCAAGCTAAACAGCTAATTTTATAGAAAATTTTCTACGTAAAGTAGAGAATAGTTTGTCAAATAATTATCCTTTAATAAAATAGATGTTCGATTTTTTCGTTATAAAATATTTTGGTCGCGTCCAAAATAATTAGTATTTTTATTACATAATTATTTACGGTAAATTTGCCTTTTATTTCTAACTTTTGTCTCGATAAGCTTGAATGCAATTGTTGAAGATGAATAATGCACCGAGTCTGTATACTATCTTGAATAAAAAATGCTTTTTTATTTAGCGCGTAAATGTGAATAAAAAAGGGAGTGCAGTTTGTTGATTGATCGAAGGCCACGAGGTGAGAGGGAGGACTCTTGATCGCGACTCTCGTTGTCTCCGCTGCGTACGCGAAGCTCGAACGCGTGTGCGCGTGTTTACAAGCGTGTAAGCAGCTCGTCCGTGTGCTCAGCCCGCCAACCATTTGTGGTCAAGGTCCGGCACGTGAGTTTCGCAGGCACGTAACTCGACAACTGTGCACGCTTCAACCTCTAAAACTAATCACTCTATAATCACTAATTCTTGCAAAGATAAATTCTCCGACGAAGATTTACTTTTTCCCGGAATAGTTTTTTCCTCGATTCCGATTTGATTTATCGATTTTCCTCTGCCAACGTTTATTTAGTCCAAAAAAATTTCACTGTACGATTCTTTTTCTTCGTAAACAAATTATTACACTGTAAAAAATTTCGCAGTGTCAACTAAATTGGGAGAGTGGCAAAAGGAAATGGTGTAAAATAATAATAATAATAATAATAATAATAATAATAATAATAATAATAATAATACTGGTGTGTTTGGTAAAAGATGTAGAGCGGTTTTACTTGCTGATTTCGTGGGATTAAAAATCGATGCTTTTTAGCAACAGGGATGGACAGAGCTCGATACTTTCCTGAGAAATAAAAATTTTTTCATATGGATGATGATTATTGCATCGTGAAAACAAGGTCCTCGAACACGCTAAATTTTATCAGCTTATGCGAAAAAAACTTGCAACACAATTTTCTATTAATTATAATTATATTAAATATACCTGGACAAATATGCCTGAATAGTTCGAGGATCGTAAACACAAAAAAACAGAAAGAAAATTCGTTGAGCGTAACGAGGAAAAAAAAATTTTCAAATTTTAGTTAATTACCCGGTCATTAATGGTTTCCATGGTGATCGGTCGAGGTCGAGTGAAAAACCGATTAAGGCCTTAATTGTTCCCGTTCATGATGCAATTTCGAATCATTAGCCCGGCAGAAAGTGTCGGGGTAAGACGTGTCGGGTCTTACAAGCTAGTTCGGTACCGAAAAACAATTTCTAGCAGTTCGCCAAGTTCAATTGAGTTTCACAGTTCCAGTAATAGTCAATCATACGAAAAGTGAATAGTTTAGTGTGTTATATTTATAATATCATTTCAAAATACTTTTTAAAAAATATCGGTGCGGATGTATCCTCGTATTTAAAAAAAAAAGTGATGAAACCTCTAATCAATTCATCGAAATATAGTGCATTATGCGAAGTTGTATGAAATATGCGCGTAGAAGACTATCAAAATATTAATTCAAACGTTAAAAAAGCGGTCGCGTTGTCGCTCGTTATTTAAATATCGTATTCTTATATATTTGAGAACCATAAAAATAAATATCTTAAAATAAGAACAATATAAAATTTTAATTTGGGAGCAATTGAATAAAAATCTCTAATAAGGTAAAAAGTGAAAAAAATTAATATTATATAGATTCATTTAATAATTAATTAATTGAAAGATTTGAAAAAATGTTTTAATCAAGATATTTATCAGAATTTCTTATGTGAGAATAATTGAGAAAAAAAATGTTGAGTGTAAAAAGTAAAAAAAGTCGTTATTAAACATTTGTATCGAAATAAATAGTTAGTCATTTTAATGCGAAATTCGAAAAAAAATTGTATGACAGATTAGTATGATGAAATTTTACATGAAAAGTGAAAATAAATATTCGATTAATTTGGGCAATAAGAAAAACGTAATAAAGTGTAAAAATGTGAAAGTGGTGTAGAGCAGGCGAATTGAATCGCGGATAAGGAATGAATCACGAAAATTAGCGGATGAGCCGTTATCGTGCTCGAATGGGGTATTCCAGGGTCGAGAATTATTAATTTCTCGAGGAGTTATCGTCGCGGGATTTGATGCGCGGGAATGTGCATACGAGGCGAGACGGAGGCGCGTACGAAAAGAAAAATAAACGAGCGCGATAGAGAATCGTCCCAGTTTCGATAAATCGTCTCCTCTCGGTCTCTCGAATCGTCGCTTCTTTTATTCACATTCGTTCCGATGCGAATGTGTAACGCTCTCGTAACGTCCACTTATCATCAATGAAACTTCCCTCGTGACTTTTTCACGTCACGGCTCGAATCGCCGATTCGCACCCAAGTATCAAATTCTTTCTTTTTTTTTTTTCATTTCTTCCTCCCTTATACCGAATCCCCCAATTTTTGTCCACGAATCTTCAATCCCCTGATCAATCTCTCGAAAACATTTTCAACGATTTTGCCTCTGGAATATTTATTTATGGAAATTTTCATTTGCACCATGACGTAAAAAACAAAGATGTTTTTACCTTACGTTTCCATCTAATTTACTCCGATCTAAAAGTATACATATTCTTTAGTGAAATTTTCATTGACGTGTCACGTAACCAGTAAAAGATGCTTTAATTTCCTTACGTTTGAATTATTTTCGATCGAGTACAGAATATAATGAATCCCGTGGATAAAATTGGCAATAAAAAAGCGTCGTTCGGTAGGAGGTAGCGCAGCTCGCTCGACGCGCGTTCTGGCGGAGAGAAAGACGGTTCAAAGTCCACTCGGCACGTTTCTCACACAGGCGCGCGCGCGCGCCGCCGTCCTCTCTCGCCACGAGGCAGAGACACGCGTGTCTCTCGCGCACTTCGCGACGACCACCGACTTTCTCTCGTATTTTTATGTTTCACGTAAAATCTTCATCAACGAATAAACATCCGCTGATCGTTTTCCACTGTTTTTTCAACTCTTTTTTCAGTAAAGAATCAAATAACTACATATTAATTTTCGTGCGTTTCGTTCGACAATAAAGATCAAATGTTTCCTTCTTTTTTTTCTCGATTTATATGTGATAAAAGTGGAATTCTCTGTAACGTACACAAACAAACGAGACGCACACGAGTCAAAATTGTTATTCTTCGTTGTTTGTCGACGCGTCGTTTACGACGCAGGCCGAACTTGAACTTTGCCTGCGAATGACACTCGATTTTTTTTTTACGAGATTTAGCTCGTGTTGGATCAAAATCGGCGGAGTCTCCGGAGCGAATAGCGGATATATTCTCGGATGAAAGGTTCACGCGAATTTTTCGAAGCGTTCGCGATGGCTCGAACCCTCCCCCGTTCCTCTTTTCCTTCTCTCCCTTCCGTCGACGTCCTTTTTCTCAACAATTGTACCACTTGATCGTGGGTCAAATGGCCGGGAATCGTGTCTACTTTTCTTTCCCTTCTCCAGCGCCGACACGTTTCGCAAAGTATTTTCTCGCTTGTGCGCCCATTAAAGAGGTTGCTACTTCAGAGTATGTAGTCAATACACAACTATTTGAAAATTAAAATTATAAAAAAAACTTCAATTTGATGAAAGCTTTATTTTATTTACTCTTTCATATACGAGATTGACTTTTTATTAATGCGCTTCAGAAGAATAATGTTTTGAATTAATTTATACTTTTTGATATTAAACATTGTTTTGAAGGAATACGAAAGAGGTTTGGCACAGTGAGCTGTCGATCAACTCGATAAATTTTTCTTATTTGTTGATATTGATAATACCTCCCTAGGAATATCATATCAAAAATTCATGTAATTTTATTTTATTTTCTATCGGATCGTTATCAATCTGACAGCTTCGAAACAAGCGTCGCTCTTGTTTCGACGATATTTATTTATTTTTCAAAATTCATCCTCAATCCAAGAAATCGCATTTACTTATTTCGTAAATTTTACTTGTAATTTTATAAAATTTATTTTAGATTCGAAATATCGTTTAAAGTAATGTTAAAAATCATATCAAATGTTTAAAAATATATTTATAATTTAAAAAAAAGCGATCAAACCTCGTATTTGTCATTGTGTAACAGTTTCTTGAAAATTTGTTTACAAAATTCATTTTAAATTTAAAATCACGATCAAATGTCGTATACGTTATTTTGTAACGCGATTGCGCAATTTGATTACGCACGTAAAATTTTGCATTAAATATTATCGTCCCGCATTGAATAATTCAGTATTTGGGAGTTTATTTGGTTAATATTTACAAGGGTCGAACTCCTCGTGAGGAATTAAAAGTGTAGCAAGACTTATTCTTTTCGCATTTCGACATTTTTGGCATAGCGCAATTGTATTTGCGAATTATGATAATTGAAAGAGTGTTGAATGGAATATTTTTGTTTAGTCTAGATTGTCACCGATATATTGACTGAGTATTTGACACAAACAAATTTAGGATTTATCAACGTGACGATAAATAAAAATTATTGAATTTTTTTTTGCTCAGGCGAGAGTAACATTTGTCGAGGGGGAATAAAATCTCGGTGAGCCATGGCGGAAGCCCATTCTGCCGTCGCTTTCAGTTTTTCGATAACTCACGAGGGATGGGACGTTAATTTTGACCGGGAGGTATTGGACCTCATCTGGCAGTCTGGCGTGAGATCGTGGAAAAAGAGATTCTTCAGATTTCACGTGAGTTCGAACTCCAGCGATTCGATCGAATATAAATGATCGCACCAAAATCATTTTTTAAAAAAATGATCGAATGTTTAATTTTTTTCAGAACAACCTAAAAAGTGGTATTTATCCAGCTTCGCTGGGTAGCCTGTGGCTGACAATTGGCGTCGTCACAGCTATACACTTTGCTGGGTACAAAGTCCCCTACGATCTCGTTGGCAAAGTTGCTCCTTATCTTTCCGGGTAAGAAATATAAAAAATGAAATACCACGACTTTATTCTCTTTCTCTCTCTTTCTCTCTTTTTCGCTCTAACGAGTATCATGGTGATCCAAGAACCAGAAACAATCTTGTTTAATCTCTGCCACACGTTTAATGAATTTTTTATAATCTCTTCTCAATTTTTGTTATAATTATTGTAACTGATATTATAATTATGTGATTTCAAGTTATTTGATTAAAATACATTTATATCGAATATTCTGTATAGCATAACTGTACATGCCACTGCAGAAATTTTTATGACCACGTAATTTTTATGACCCCGCAAAGTTATCGGCATTCAATACCTATCCTAACCCGGTATGACTCACCAAATTTTTGGAAATTTTTTTTATCGATTTCAAGAGCCTATTCGATCGGAAATTTCCCGTAGATAACGAAAATGATACTTATTCGGGGCGAAATCCAAAAATTCATAACGAAAAATCGAACAAGCTGACTTTTAGATCAGTTTTTTTCAATTTTTCAATATGAATTCTTGAATTTCGCTTCAAATAAGTATCATTTTCGTTATCTACAGAAAATTTCCGATCGAATAAGGTCTTGAAATCGAAAAAAAAAATTCAAAAATTTTTGTGAATTTTTGAAACCCCTTTCCATTTTTTCAAAAATCTTCAAGGGTTCATAACTTTTTAAAAAATTGATGAATTAACGTGATTCTTGTGCCATTCGCTTTGTTTTGCAAAAAACTTTAAAAATCACCCCTAATAAAGTAGATTTGGTGAAGAGAAAAAAAAGATATCGCTAGTTGAAATTTTCATGGGTCCACGGGACCCAGTGTGACCCACCAAATTTTTGAAAAATTTTTTTTTATCGATTTTAAGAGTCTATTCGATCGGAAATTTCCCATAGATAATGAAAATGATAATTATTCAGGACGAAATTCAGGAATTCATATTGAAAAATCGAAAAAACTGACTTTTGGATCATTTTTTTCAATTTTTCAATACGAATTCTTGAATTTCGTCTCAAATACATAGCATTTTCGTTATCTACAGGAAATTTCCGATCGAATAAGGTCTTGAAATCGAGAAAAAAAAATTCAAAAATTTTTGCGAATTTTTTAAGGTATACCCAGGTAGACCCAGTGTGACTCACCAAATTTTTGAAAAATTTTTTTTATCGATTTCAAGAGCCTATTCGATCGGAAATTTCTCTTAGATAACGAAAATGATAATTATTTGAGGCGTAATCGAAAAATTCATGCTGAAAAATGAAAATTTTTCATTTTTTTTAAAATTATGATTGATTATGTATTATATTACTTTATTAATTAATATATTAATTTTCTGGATGCCAAAGGTCATCGATTCCGGCTCACCTGGCTGGATCGATCGTCGTCGGACTATTATTGTGGCTGGTTACTATCTACACCCTTCGCTATGCCTTGAAATTGTTACTCATGTACAAAGGATGGATGTTCGAGTCAAGAGCTCCCGGTAGAAAGCCATCATTGAAGACAAAAGTTTGGGTGATACTAGTTAAATTATTGTCCGGATGGAGCAAGCCAATGTTGTACAGCTTTCAAGGCTCGCTGCCAAGATTGCCATTGCCTACGGTAGAAGACACCATGCAGAGAGTAAATCAATATCCCGTTCGCTTATTATCGACGAGGAAAGAAGGATGCCGAATCATTAATCAATATATTGACACGAAAGTCTATAAAATATATATCAAATCAGTATCGTTCGTTTATCACGTGAAAATTATTTCTGAACGTTTTTCGCTCATTTTTGACATAAATTACTCGCGAGCGAAAATGTCATCTCGATGAAATTCGTAAATTTTTTGCATCCTTCTTTCTCGTTGCAATAATCGATCCGAAGATAAATATGTTTTAATTTTTCTCATGGTTTGTTTTTTCAGTATCTAAGAAGTGTCAGGCCTCTTCTGGACGACGAGAATTACGCGAGGATGGAAAGACTCGCCAAAGAATTTCAGACCGGAATTGGCTCTAAGCTACAACGCTATCTCATTCTAAAATCCTGGTGGTCAAGCAATTACGTCTCGGATTGGTGGGAGGAGTACGTCTATCTTCGCGGAAGATCTCCCATAATGGTGAATTCTAATTTCTACGGGATTGACGCGATACTCATGTACCCGACCAAGATCCAGGCTGCCAGGGCAGCGAGTATCATTCACTTCTGCTTGCAGTACAGAAGGCTGATCGAGAGGCAAGAATTGGAACCGGTTCGTTGCTACTTTACTAATTTTCCATCTTTATTCACTCCTTTAATTCACTTATTTATTTAAAAAATAGATAACGCTTATTATGTTTCTTTTTCAATAAAAAATTTTTAAATTAATGAATTAAAATAAAGAAAAATATATTTATTATCAAATGAATAACACCGATCAAATGCTATTCATTTTTATTTACGATTCATTGTTTGAAAAATAGATAATGCTGCAGAACATCGTGCCCCTTTGCTCGTGGCAGTACGAGCGACTTTTCAACACGACGAGAATACCGGGCGTGGAAACGGACAAAATCGTTCATTTCAACGATTCGAAACACATAGTAGTTTATAACCGCGGACGTTACTACAAGGTTCTCATATATCACAAGAACAGGATACTGCAACCTTGTGAAATCGAGATACAGATGGCTTACATACTGGCCGACCAATCGAAGCCGTTCCCAGGTGAGGAGAGACTGGCCGCTCTCACGGCTGGAAACAGAAAGGACTGGGCTGAGGCCCGCGATAATTTCTTCTCCAAGGGAGTCAACAAGGGATCCCTCGACCTCATCGAGAAAGCTGCCTTCGTCGTGGCCCTGGATGACGTTCCTTACGAGTACGATATCGAGAAGCCTGAAAAATTGGATCAGTACGGACGAGTATTGCTTCACGGAAAAGGCCACGATCGATGGTTCGACAAATCCTTTACTCTCTGCATCGGGAACAACGGAAGGGTAATTTTTATCGTTGTTTTCCTCCTCATGGTTCTCCCTCACTGGATTACAAATTTGCCAACATTTTCAGATCGGTTTCAACGCGGAACACTCGTGGTGAGTACATTTTTCCTCGTCGCTCGTCAGTCTCTCAAAATACGCGACGAAGAAACCAATTAATGGCGAGTTCATTGCGAATTCTAACTGAATTCAGCAAAACAGTACAAAACCAGCGGAGAATTTTCTCCTTTGAATTTTCATGAGACCAAAAACGAAAGTAACGCGCGTAATTTGCTTGGTATTCAATGTACTGCAAACCTGTCGATTGTTGCTCCAAATGACTTTGATTATTTAATTTTTTTAAACTAAATACAGTCTCTATTTAGTGTTTTCACAAATAAAATTCTGAGACTGTACGAAGAATACACCTTAAAGTCGCAGGGAGAAAATTTATTTGGAAACTGTCGAGAATTGGTGAAAATTCTTTGCTGGTTATCGATGATGACGATAAAATTGTTTTAAATTGCCAATGAAAGCGGTAACTAACTGAGCAGGGCAGATGCCGCAGTGATGTCGCACTTGTGGGAATTTGTGGTATCCACCGAGGCCATGTTCACCGAGTAAGAAAACTATGACCAGAGAGATAAGAGCTATTCCTTTTATTTTCACGCGACTACTTCTCGCTTATCTTTTCTTTCTCGCTTCTCCTCTGTCGCTCTCCTACGTTCTGTCGATGCCAAGTGTGCTTAACAGCAGCAGTGGAGCAAACGAGAGTAATGGGCGAAAATGTCGATGACGCGAAGCAACGACGACACACGAACCTCCCGAATATTTTTATTGACAGACGTTCAATGAGTTTTCCAAAAGTTGCTTATAAAGTTTTCAGGAGCGTTATACTGTTGAGACAATCCGTTTTACAAGTGATTTTTTTCTCTCTCTTTGAATCGTCAGGGCGGATGCACCTGTGATGGGAGCCATGTGGGAATACGCTATCGGTACTGATATGGAGAATGGGTAATTTCTTCTCTACCTCTACTTTAACTCACGACGTGAACGAAAACAAATGAGAACAAGCTCGTCTAAATACATTAATCACCCTCCTGTGTAACCGAATTTACAAATTTCTCGCTGTGCACCCTCCCTTGGACTCACATCGTCGTCGTCGTTTGTAAATAATATGCATTATTTATTACGAGCTTCGTATTATCTTTTCGCCACTTTTTGTTCACCAAAAAAAGAACATTTTTATTTTTCTTTCTTTATTTTTCATGCTAACGTAGTCTGTTTTTGTCCTTAAAAATTCCGTCGCTCGCTGGCTTTTTCCGTGACGCGTCGTTTGCTATTTGTTGCCATTTTTCACTTAATAATTGATGAAGCGCCTGATTAAAGCGTATTTTAAAACGTCTTCTGTGAAAACTCTTATCGATTTATCCAAAAATTATTAATATCGTATGGAAAGTTATGAAAAATTTTGAGAGGCTACATTTTTTAACGTTTTACCAATTTTACGTTGATGTCGCAACTTCTCAATAATTCAGTGAATTTTGTAAAGCTTAATTTTAATGATTGCATTAAATAGCAAAACGGCGTGTCTTATTTTTTCCATTTTCCTCGCTATTTCGTCCATGGATAGACAAGTATGAGAAGCTTATTGAAAAAAAAAATTGAATCTAGATACAACGAGGACGGTCACGCGAAAGGAAGTCCGGAATTCGATCCGCCGATCCCGGCGCGACTTCACTGGAACATGAAGGGCCCGTGCCTCGAGGCGATCGACAATTCGTACGCCGTCGCCGAAAAACTTCTAAACGACGTCGAACTCCGTATCTACGTTCATAATAATTACGGAAAGGGATTCGTAAAATCTTGCAAAATGTCTCCGGACGCTTACTTACAATTGGCCCTACAGTTGGCTTACTATCGGGACGCCGGGAAATTCAGTTTGACGTACGAGGCCTCCATGACGAGGCTGTACAGGGAAGGCAGAACCGAAACCGTTCGACCGTGCACCATCGAATCCTGCGCGTGGGTCAAATCCATGGAAGATCCGAGCAAAAGTGTAAGCATTTTTTTAAGGAAATTTACGTAATATAAATATAAAGACTTTATTGAGGTGCTAAATTTTCTTTTTTTAATTTTTTTTAAGGTCGAAGAAAGGTTAAAATTATTGCGCGCCGCGGCCGTTCAGCATCAGAGAGGTTACCAGATGGCCATGTGTGGAGCTGGAATAGACAGGCATCTTTTCTGTCTCTACGTAGTATCTAAATACTTGGAAGTCGATTCTCCATTCCTTGGGGTAAATAAACGTTTTTTTTTTCATATTGGATAATATTTCATTCTCATCTGCATATTTTAACTCTGGAGTAAATGCAGAGTTTAAATTTGTGCAAATTTTTAAAAAAATCTGTCAATATTCATTTTTCACGAGAACAATCTTCAAAGAATTTCATTCCGGTCTGCATATTTAAACTCTGCAGGAAGTGCTGAGCGAGCCGTGGAGGCTTTCGACGTCTCAGACGCCACACGGTCAGACCACGCGACTCGATCTTAAGAAATTCCCGAACTGTATCTCAGCCGGAGGTGGATTCGGTCCGGTAGCTGACGACGGTTACGGCGTTTCTTACATAATAGCCGGAGAGGATCTCATATTCTTCCACATATCTAGCAAAAATAGCTGTGATTACACGGTGAGATTAACTGAGTCAAAAAATTGTCCGATTTTACGGGACTTACGTTTTTGCATTTATAAATATTCATCGCTCATTCATTTTTGCTCGTGAATCGCTAAAATCGCTCGTTCATTTTCAGAGCGCTTCGAGGTTCGCGCTTCGGATAGAGGAGGCTCTCGTGGACATGAAATCACTGTTTCTAGCTCAGAAAAATTCGAAGGAGCCGTCATCATGAGACGCGAATGCTCCTTCGACGAAGCGAGGGATCACGCCGGAGAGAATAACCGAGGGAGAAGGAGGACCAATTCGCGCTAACTCATCGAACAACGACCGCGCTGGATCATTGTAAATATTCTAGTTTAGACAACGGAATCGTTCGAGGGCTCCGTCCGAGGGAAACATCGCAACGGGCTCTTTTCGACTCGACAACGTTGCCCCGTGTTTCACGATCGTGGATCAATCGGAATCGAAGAACGTCGACGGGACCGCTCGACACTCGGATGATTCAAATTAGCGCGAATTTAACGCCAATACGTACACGTGTACGTAAAATCAAGAACAACAAATTTTCTATGCGATTTAGGTACGAGGAATTTACCAGAACGCACACGAGACACCGAGCGTCTCATTGTTATTCGTTTTTTTTTCTAAGGTAGTTGTCACACGACAATCAAATTTAAAAAAAATTGTGTCTATCATTTTTTTCACACAATTTCGAAATATGTTTATTATCCGAGAAAGATTTAACGTCTGCAAAACAAGATATTTCTTTTCGAAAATCTTTATTTTTACTACGAGATTTTATGAATTGCGAAAAGTTTTTTTTTTTTAATTTGAGCAACATCTCCACTCAATATTGAACAATTTTTTTGAAAATTTTCACGAATTTCTACCTAAAAACGATTTTATACGCCAATTACCTTGTTCTTTTTACATTGTTTACAACGAAACGAATTGTACAATTAGGAGATGCGAAGCGATGCCGCGAGAAACACTCGCAGCTCGCCTTACCAATGTGCAAAAGCTCCCCTGCCACTTTGTGGAACCCCATCAATGCAAATTACTTTAATGCTACATTATTTTACTATTTTATACACGGGATTTTAACGTGATCGTATCACTATATATTTTAAATAACAAATATACAATTGTTGAGAGTATACATATATATAAAATATATATGCAAATGTTACATGGTTTTGGTGCTTTCTAAGACCAATTGAATTTTGGGAATCAATATTAACAATTAAATTGTTTTGTAAATGAAAGAACGCAGCAAATGAAAATCATGAAGGAATGAATTTCTGATGAAAAAAATGATAATAAATGGAGAAAGAGAAGCCGCGCTCGAAAAAAAAATTGATACGAGCGCGTTAGGATTTGATGATTGGTCGAAAGTTAAAATAAAAGGATTACAAAAAACGGACTTAAAGTGTAACTTTAGGAAAATATGTACAGATTTATTGAGTTTATAGATCTACAGAATATAAGATTTCTCGAGATCGTTTTATTTCTGCCTCTTCGTTTTTTCCGACTTTTTGTGATTCTCTTTAGTGACGCGTTGCTTGTGCCTGTTCGACAGTACCACGTTTCGTAATGTTGAATGGAGGAATCGCTTGTTTATCGTCTCCCGAGGCTTTATCCAGCCACTTGGGCCCATAGTCTCCGCTCGCCGAGCTCCTATTTTTGCCTCCTCGATCAAAGCCTCCGCAGCTAATCTACGTTTTGGCCAAAAACAAGTGAGTCTCCCACACGTTCAAAATTTTCCTACTGTTCTACACTTTAAACGCACAAACTGTACTTGTTCTTACCTGTTCAACGTTTCTTCGTCCATTCTCGATTTATTTCCCAAGTGCGTGCAATTTTAATCCCTTTTTCACGATTTTAATTACATTTTGGAGTACTTTGGAGCAACGAAAAGACACTTCGATGCAAGAGAAAAACAGTACACTGAAGTTATTCAGTATGAAGATTATCGAGCGAGAGTGTTTCGATAATCGACGTTATTCGTAAAAAACGATAAAGCAGGAGTGTGCGTAAAAAAGTAAAAACTCAAAAGTTCCTAGCACAAATAATAATTTGCAAATAAAAATAGTAAAGAGTTATTGAGTGAAAAAATCAGTGATTCGTGAAGAATTTAATAAATAAGTGAGAATTGAAATAAAGTCGAGGCATATGAGTGGATTCCTGATAGCGTTTCGGCTCTTTTTCGCTATTCCCTAGGATAGTTTTCGGTTGATTCTGGTGCTATTTCGCACTAGATGGGACACCGAATAGGACGCTCCGTCCTTTCCTCATTGTCAACGGCAACGGCTATGCCGTTTTCCGATCGATTCTTTACAAATTCCGTATTAAAATATGCCACAATACGAACGTTCGAGCTTTCGGAACGTCAGTAATACCAGTAAGAATTCTAATTTCGTTGAATCAACGATCAAAAGATTATTTCGGAGAGGCGGATCATTTAATTTCGGTATCTCGCAACGAAAGCCACGTGTTCTTTGCTTTCTGACATTTTGAACTCTCACAGGTATGTATCCGTCCGGCGCGTCCGCGTATACCCCGGAATTCCGATATTTTCGATCGAAGCACTGCTAAAACGCAATTACCCCGATGAGCGAGCATCCGAAAGCGCGCTACGTACCCTCGCTACCATTTTTAACGAAACTCCGGGAAGAATATCGTATTTTTTTCTCCGTGGCATGTAAAACGCGCTCTCGAGATATCGATTCTTTGTTCAAAGGGGAAGGCATGCTCATACGAAATGACGGAGTTTGTGGACGGTTGGATT
The DNA here is from genome assembly GCA_030522545.1 of Cremastinae sp. A BG-2022a. Taxonomy (NCBI): domain Eukaryota; kingdom Metazoa; phylum Arthropoda; class Insecta; order Hymenoptera; family Ichneumonidae; species Cremastinae sp. A BG-2022a. The sequence goes on along the minus strand of JAPYYW010000459.1, from coordinate 34,330 downwards.
TTTGGACACACGCTGGGAGAAGGCGCGTACGGAGAGTAAGTCCGAATTATTTTCGCCTTTTATTCGTTTTTTTTTTTCTATTAATTTTTTTCATACCCGGAATTTTGGTCTCCCTAACTTTTTATCGCTGGCTCTCTTCCAGGGTAAAACTCGTGATAAACAAATCTACTGGCGAGGCTGTCGCCATGAAGATGATAGACTTGGAGAAACATCCGGACGCTCGCCAGAGCGTCCGTAAGGAAACGACGATACACAGAATGTTGTCCAATCCGCACATTATTCAGTATTACGGTCAACGCAGCGAGTCAACCATGGAATACATTTTTCTGGAGTATGCTTCGGGTGGTGAACTTTTTGACAGAATAGGTACGATTGTTCAGGTTAAACGATAATGGTATAAAAACGTGTTTAATGTTAAAACTTGTACTTGAATGAAAAAATGTGTTTTCAGAGCCGGACGTGGGAATGCCGTCCTGGGAAGCCCAAAAATATTTCAAACAATTGTTATCCGCGGTTGAGTATCTTCACAGCCGTGGGGTCGCTCACAGAGACTTGAAGCCTGAGAACTTGTTGTTAGATGATAAGGATAATTTAAAAGTAACAGATTTTGGCCTCGCGACCGTCTATCGGCTGCAGGGTAAGGAGCGCTGTCTCGAAAAGAGATGCGGCACTCTGCCGTACGTCGCGCCGGAAGTCCTCGTGCGTCCGTATCACGCCGAGCCTGCGGATGTCTGGTCCTGCGGAATAATATTCGTTGCTCTTCTAGCGGGAGGTAAAACAGAATATTTATCCAAAATTTCGTATACAACTCGCTAAAAAGACAGAAAAAACAAGAGTTTGTTGAAATCTTGAATTATTTTGTTAAATTTTAATTGCACAAATATATTTTCAATTTTTTTCCATGGCTCGAAGATCGTCTACAACGATTTCCATGAACAATATTCAACGTAATAGTTAAATTGTATATTCTTTACTCTATCAAAATAATTCAAGTTTTCGACAAATCTTTGTTTGCAGTGTATTTATTTTACAATGATTAAACGAATCTTTCGATCTCGGCGCTGCCCCGCGACTCGACGTCTAATCTTAATGGAACTTGCATCCTTTAGTTTCTAACTGGTCCGTATGTGAAATGTGTAGAACTGCCTTGGGATCAGTCCTTGGCAGAATGCCCGGAGTACGTCGCGTGGCGAGAAGGCAAATACATGTCGTTAACGCCGTGGAAGAAATTGGATAACACGGCACTCGGATTGATACGAAAAATTCTCGTACACGCGCCATCGGCCAGATTTACTATTAGCGATATCAAACAACATCGCTGGTATCTCAAGTCATTCCGCAAAGGTACGTGAAATTCTTTTTTTTTTTACCTTTTAAACGTTTTATGAATTTTCTTTTCGCTGCGATCGTTGGTTCATTCATTCTTGAATAACTTGCAAAGTATTTTTCATCAAATTTTTATAAATATTCGTCGTTTCGGTCCGCGACCTGGAGAATTCGTGACGTTTTCGCAGTCAGGTACTGAGTGACTCTGAGTATAAGAATAAAATTACTCAAGGCGACTCGGTATCCAACAGTGAGGACGTTCGACGCATCGTGGCTACCACCTCGGAAACTTTGAACGATATAAAAGCTTTTGCCTTTACTTTGGCAATACAGCTCTATGATTAATTGAAATGTTCATAAAGCTAGATTACCAAAGCAAAAAGCACTGGCTCTGGCGACTGGGAGGATGAAAAAATGCAGTGTCTCATCGGTAATGAACGAGAAAATGGGAAAAATGATTCTGCCGTTCTCTCTTTGGTTATCTAGCTGTATGATTGCTTTAACTTCATAAAGCTAGAATACCGAAGTGAGAACGACAGTACAGATCGACCTTGATTATTGCCAAGTTTTGCGTCTCGTTTGGCGAATTGATTACAATATTCAAAAGTTTATCGACTCTTTGACACAAGTGACTTTATTATTAAATTGCAGAAGGAAACGCCGATCACAGGGATCGCGTTGACGGCTCGATGGCCAAGTTCATGCGTTCGGACGACGATGAAAATTTGACCAGACTGTGTCTATCTCAGCCAGAATTGCCAGGTATGGAGACCGGCGGCACCGTTCAAATAAACTTGGAGGAACGGCCCGGCTTCTCGTTCTCGCAACCCGCTCACGTCGAAGATCTTTTGCTCTGCACTCAACTGCAAGCTATGCAAAATACGCAGACCAGCCAGGTAAGCGTCTATCTTCTTCATTTATAATTATAACTTACATCAATGTATAAACGATCATTTGAAAATTATAAATTATAATTTTTCTTTTTTCTTTTCACAGAGCACCTTCCAACGTTTCGTTCGACGTATGACGAGGTTCTTCGTCAAGACGGATTGCGAGACTACCGTCAAGACTCTGATCAGTTACTTGGAGAGCGAGAATTACAATTATCGAATAAACGACGTTGGCATCGTGAGTGAAATAATTATCGAGCTTTAATCACGAAATCGAGTATTCTCGAGACTAATGCGTGTTTTTTGTTAATAAATATTTTTAGATAACGGTGTCTACGGTCGACAGGAGAAAAGTGCCTCTCGTATTCAAAGCTATTATAATCGACATGGATGGAACGATGTTGGTCGATTTTAGACTGTCTAAGGGATGCGGTATCGAGTTTAAACGTCGCTTCGTCAAGATAAAGAGTTCGTTGAATGACGTTATACTGAAGGGACCGGTCACCTGGCCCATTGCTGTTGCAACCAACACTATGCCTTGAATCATATATTTCTTAACAAAACTATTGAATTATCGTTTGAATCATGTTTACCAAATAATATGTATTTTTTGTATATTTTTACAAATGATGTTCACGTTTCATTCCTGACCCTTCGAATGACAATTCAATGAATAAGTTACCCATAAAATTTAATAATCTTTATTTACATTGGAGATTGTTTCATCGTGTTTATGAAGCTTTAGTCAAGCAAGGGTGAGTGCTTCTCAACATTTTTAGGAACGGGTAAGAAATCTTGCGTATATGCATATTTATATTTATATATATATATATATATATATATAGTCACTAAAATTATACCAAAAATGTTGGTAGAGGCTTTTTCCCTGGCCACGCTTCCTTGGCGTATTTTTTCTTTTTTGGTTCGATCGAGTGAGGCTCGCTCGTGGCCGAGGACTCTGGTATGTGAACGGGTTCCGTTTGCATCTGATTCGGTGTCATTTCGACCTCCGGCGCTGGATTCGGCAGAGCGATGCCCAGACGAGACGTCAACGAGGTCAACGCCGTGGAGAACGGATTGCTCGGCATTGTCGAAGGCGTGAATTGTTCCGGTGGCAAATCGTGGTAAAGCTGCGTCGACATCGACGACGGTTGTACGTGTTTCAGTGGATTGTGACTCTCCTCCGACAGCGAGATTAAGCCGCCCTCCAATCTCATTCTCTGAAAAACAAATAAAGAGGTTTTTTTTCATTTTTTCAAATAGCAAAAGCATTGCGATAATTATAAATTATCATAAAATTGTAATAGTAGACAATTATTCAAAAAATTGTAATAAAAATGTATTACTTTGCTAGGAACAACTGTCGTTTGTACGAGATTCCGAAAACGTCCGACCGAGGGATCAACATCTTCGGGGTTAATGACTTCCTCGTCGTCGTTGAAAGTTATACCCTTTTTCTTGCGCTTTCTCGTCGGTTTGTGCACGTCGTCGTCGCTGATTCCGAGCATCGAGATTCGTCTGTTATGCGCGGTGTTGAATTCCGTAAGATTCTGAAAAATTGATTTTTTTAAATCTACTCTAGTTATTACGAAAGTTCTGAACGGAACTCATGCGTGATTTCGTATCGTTTCAAGGCTTACGTCGAGTTCAGTCTCTGTCTCTGGAAGTCCCAGCAGTCCTCCCGCGTCGATGTCGTCCGACGACTTTTCCATCTCTTCGATTATCGTTCGCGCCCCAGTTTGGGGTCTCTCCCTGATAATATAATATCTCGTGGAAGCTCCAAAGTGAAATGTACTGTCGATTGGTAACTGAGTTGGCTTGTGAGCCTCCAATCTCATGTTCCCTATGAAAGTTCCATGAGCTGAAAAAAAAAATTATTTTTATCAATTTTGATTATGGAGAAAAAAAGAGGCAAAAAAAAACAAAAATTCTAAGTAAACAATTGACAAAGGGAAATAAATTTATCGTGGAAAGTCTTTACTCTCCCAAGTACTTACTGCTGCCAAGGTCCACGAGAAAAGCCCTGTTGAGGTGTTTGTGGTAGACCAGAGCAGAGTGGACCCTCGAACAGGAGGCATGGTCGATGCAAAAATCATTCAATTGCTGATTTCTGCCAAACAGGTAACATTTCTTCTCATCTACCATCAATTTCTGAAAATGAAATCGTTTGTATACAACGAGCCATATTATTTATAGAAAAAAACAAAAAATCAGAGGTTAAAATTCGCACCTGTATTAACTTGTCTCCTTTCAAAACATCAAGATGCAAACCTACTGGAGGTTTCCCAGCCCTGGAAAAGTGTATTTTTTTTCTCTTTAATTTGAAAATTAATAGACGATATGATAAAATGATTGGAAATTGTTCTCGAACACTCGTAAATAACGCAATGACGAAATTACAGATGAAAATGGAGATGAAAGAGTTTAATTGTGAAAAAAAGCTCGATTTACCAATTTGGGACTTCGTAATGATTCGCCATTATGAATTTCGTTTCGATCGATTGTAATCTCGCTATGAATCAATTTGTACAATCTTCCCTCATAGTCGCACATTTGTTTTTAACATTATTGACTCTGAGTTACGAATCATTCGATAAAAACAACAAAAATAACAACTGGCGATGCCTCTGACACGAATCATCGATCGTCGAGCGAGAACGAGAGAGGAAACGGCTTTTCGGCCTTGCGTTTGCTTACCCACGACTGAAAGATGGCGCTGACAAGCGGTCGCTCTCGTAAGAACGCTCCTTTATCGTGAAGAAGCTCCGTAAAATATATAGAACACGTTGTGGACATCGTAAATTTTTTTAAAGAAACGATAGGGAAACAAGTGATCAGGCTGAGATAAGGGGTGCGATTTTTCCAGCGCGCGAGAAGAACGGAGTACAGAAATTCATTGTTAACAATTTTAACAGAGTACAGTTTGCGAGCTCGTTCAACGACTCGAGATTTTTGCAGAATGGGAGATTGGGACACAGTGCCGATTACGCTGCGGAAGCGTGTTACCAAAGGAGCCGCAGCGAAATCCGAAAAGGTACAACGTACGAAATCCGGATTTCGATACCGAACATCCACGAATGCAAACGTTTCTCTCGCTAATTACGCATCTTTTGTCCCTCAGCAATTTTGTCCCGTATTTAAATACTTTTCCAGCATTCATTGAGCGTACAGTGAGGATAATGTTTTTTTCATTAACAGGCTGTAAACACAGCTCGCCGTCAAGGACAGGCTGTCGATACCCAGGTCAAGTGTGAGTAACCGGACACGTCGCACTTTTTTTATAATTATAAAAGTAACAACGATAATAATTAATAGTAATTGTAAATGGAGAAAACGTAGTCGTGAGTCAACAAAACTTTGTCAACATTGAGAGTATTTTTATTTTTATTTCCAGGGGGTGGTGGAGCCAACAAGCAGCATGTGGCCACGAAAAATGCTGCCAAGCTTGACAGAGAGACGGATGAACTGAAGCACGACACAGTTTCCCTGGATCTTGGTAAATTGATCCAGCAGGGAAGGCAGGGCAAAGGGATGTCACAGAAAGATCTGGCTACGGTGACTAATTTTTATCATTACTTCAGGATTCAATGTGTCTTTTTAAAATAATTTATTTATTAATGTACTTTACTTGTCTCTTGTGCAGAAAGTCAATGAGAAGGCTCAAGTGATCAACGATTACGAAGCTGGGAGAGGAATTCCCAATCAGATGGTAATAGGAAAAATCGAGAAAGTGCTTGGGATAAAATTGAGAGGAAAAGACCGTGGTAAACCACTCTTGCCCCCTGGGACGAAGCAATAGATCTCAGGGGGGATCTGATACACTCTGGACTCTGTTCTGTCATTTCCCACTTAACTTTCATCCGTCGGAGCAGTTTCGCACTGAAAAAAATAAGAGCAATATTCTTTTGTAATCTTTTATCACTACCCTGTTTTTCTATTGATTCCTTACCCTATTTTAAGCTGCATTGAAGTAGAATTTGTGCAGAAACGGAATAAATTACATCGGAACTGTATCCACAAAAAGTAATCATGCTTAGAAAGAAAGAGAGAAATGTAGGAGAGAAAGATAGTCCCAATCATTGTTTCCTATGCTATGAATCTTTGTTCTATTTTATGTAATAATAATATATCGCAAAGCGCATAATAAATTGATGGTCAATTATCATTTAAAAAGACGCTTTTATTAATGCCAAAATCAAAATGTAAGGGAGTACAGTTCAATCTTTACGAAGAGCAAAGCTGTCTGTCTCTATGCCGTCTTTAGTTATGATGTTTATGGTGATTCCATCTCCTGTGTAAATATCTCTTTCTGCAGCTGAAATAAATACATCCTTGATCACAGCAAGTGCTCTCTCTTTTGTCAGGGGAACAGGCTCCACTCCTTCCTGATTCTTGTAACCAATTTGATTGTCCAGAAGAGGCTGTAGCAGCGCACCCGCCGAGCCTCCAGCACGGTATTTGGAGCTCTCACAATGACCAATCGGATCGTAGCTGTAGATGCAGCCCTTGCCGTTCTCGTCCAAGCCGGCAAGTATATTGGACACGTAGTAAGGGAAAAATCTTTTGTAGTACAAAACAGTTGAGAGCATCTGAGCTGTAGCAGGAGTTAACATGTCTTTCTGGTGCTCGTGCTTGTACATCTGAACAAAAGACCATAAAAATGAATTTGAATGAAAAACATTGGAAAAGAGAGACTTTTCAAACAGTAAGGATATTTATGTCGGAAATATAACCTGCATTCGAGCGGCCAATATTCTCGTCAGAGTCAAAATATCGCACCAGCATCCAGAGCACCCCAGCACTGTCGTTTTCGACAGAGGAAACAATTTTTTCTGTTCGCGCGTGTAGATGGAAAATCCGGCGCTGAGACGAGTGTCCGCGGCGATTATCGAGAAGTCGTCGCCGGCGAGAGCAATCACGCTCCTGAATTTCAAAAGTTTTGCAAATGATACAGCATTTTTGAGGTTATGAGTGTAATTTGACAGGATTTACCCTCCATTGTCGGCGTACGGACTGAAGTGGACCTTCTTCGCGGCCTCGACCTCGTAATCGGGCAACCCGCGACCCTCGAAAACACTCGCCATTGCCATGTTTTTATTCAGAATTTACAGAAATCCGATTTTTGTCAACTACTACGACAAGACAGCTCTCGGAGTAACGATGACAATCCGGTCCGCACGCTCTCCCCGCTCTCTTCCGAGCGAAGCGCGAGCCCCGAGCATCTCCGAACGCTTGCGAATGTAGTAACGTAAATATCCCAATAGATGGACATGTCCAATTTTTGTTATGTTTTATTTTTAACATTTAAATTATTTATTTCTCAATAAAATCGTATGGATCATTTTTCATATACAAAGAGGTTTATTTTTCATAACTTTAATTTATTGGAAAAAACTCGCTCGAGCCTAGAAACATGGTCAATTTTCCGTCCAACTGTCGGGACATCCTACATATTCAAACATTCAAGTATTTATTTACTAGAAATATTGTCTAAATTTAACACATAAAATGAGTTTTTGTTCTTTAAAATATTAGACAATAGTTAAGATGTGAATTTGAAGCAGATTTTTTCGTTTGAATATTTTTAATAAAGATAAAGTATGAAAATCATACCCCAAAAACTATTAGGACGTTTACCTTACCCGCTATCCACGAACGTGAATGTTCGACAGTTTAAAGAATAAACAAAATTTAAAGAATTCAGAACTCGAAATTGTTATAACTTGAAATACTATTTTTTAAATTTCCTCTATTCAGAATAACGAAAAAAAAGTGTTGCCGCTTGTAACCATTTTTAAAAACACTCGCAGATTGATGCACGCTACGCATGCCCAGAGAAACTTAACATTTGCAGCAGCGCGAATCGAGATTCACCTTGACGTTTGCGAGCGCATCGAAGATGAGACCGGTGGGGAGAAAGATAGGAAGCGATACATGACGCATTGCAAAGATGACGTAGCGGCCGATCAAGGGGCACAGCGATACGGAAAGTACGCCAAATGACACGAATATATATATATATACGTGCAAAAATATCGCACATACATTCGCGCAATGAGGAAAAAAAAAGAAATAATCGAGCGAAAAGGCAGCAACAAGTGCGCTGCGCGTCGGATGGCGGTATCTGTCGAAAAAACTCGGTCGAGATTCTCGATCGACGAGAAGAAAGTTTCACGCACGGGAAACAATAATTCGATCGTATCGCTAGCCGTATTCTCGTGGTGGTGATTTTCTCGCTCCGAAGATTATCCGAGCCTGATTAACGTTGTCTCTCGTCGGACGAGTGTGACGAGGCATTCCGTCCAGTTTTCTCTCGGGACGAGGAGCCAGTGACAATATAGCCGTTCGACCGAAGCTATATCGTCTCCCCGTCTCCGCACGAGGTGGAAGCCATTGCAAAAGTTTCATCTCCGCTCTCTCGAACTAAAATCCAAACTCAACCGAGAATTATCAATATGAGATAAGATCAATAATGGTAAAGTACCGTGTAAACTAAAAAAAACGCAAGTTTCCGAAAATACGTGAAAATCGTTGATAAACGATACTATGTCGGAAGAGTCAACGTGACGGGTCGTGATACCAGACGCGCTTTTGATTCGCGATGCAAATTGATAATTGAGTAAATAATAATATTTGATAAATATATTACGTTAAAATAAACTATTTTGTTGTATAAAGAAAATCAATTGATAAAAAAAAAGCAGTGAATAAAGAAAAGAAAAATAATAATTATAAAATAATATAAAAAAAAATAAAAAATAAATTGGGCAAATTGACTAAATATCCGAATTATGAGCGGATGGAATGGTAAGCGTGCAGGCTAATCCGGAGGAGCAGGAGGGCGAGCGCGAGGTCCATGCGTCCCGGAAGAGCTCGGATGCGAGGCCGGGACGGGATCCCGGATCGGGAGACGAGCTCGGTGCTCCGGTGAGTTGGGTCAGCCGCGAGAACTCGCCCCCGGCGAGCGAGGATTCCGAGGGCAGTCACGACGTCGAAGATTTTCCCGAGAGGGAGCCGGTAAACGAGGACGCGCTCGAGAATTCGGCGGACTCTGCGGACGACGAGGAGTCCAACGACGGCTGGAGACGAAAAAGAGTCGTCACTGCGTGCTTCGAGGACACTCGCGAGGGCTCCGACCGGACGATCCAGCAGGTCCTTCCCAATCTTGACGAGACGAGCATCGGGGACGTAAACATCACGAACTCGAATCACGTGCACATCGGGAACACCAACTTTTACAAGGGACCTGTCACGATAAAACAATTCGTTTACACAAACTCGTATCCGGGACAAATAAAGGATAATATTGACGAGAAAAATGGTACGAGGTCTTCCGACGTTGCACAGAATAGTTTTAAGTCCGATCCACCCGCTGGTCCTTGGGGAAAAGGTACATTTTCGGTTTTTCGTTGATTAAAAAACAAATTTAACAAAATTTATATAAAATGAAATTTTTTATTTTTAGTGAAGAAACGGGCGTTGAGCCTGCGATACCTGATATTATGCGCTCTCTTGGTAATTCTAATACCGATCGTAGCGGGTGTTTCGATAGTCTTGTTCAAACGAGCTTCAACCACCGGGGGTATTCCAGTTATTCCGACTTCTGGAACAAACGGTAAGATTCTCGGTACACGGAGAGATTTTATTTATACGGAAAATTATTGTACATATTTTTAATGGTGAAACTAGCAAAATAGGTAATAAGTAAAAATATCAGAGTTCAAGACTTTTGTAAAAAGCTGAAAAAGCTGTGGAAATAAAATTCTTTACCTCTGCTACTGTTTTCTTTATTTCTTATTTGAAAATTTTAGAATTTTTCATACAAAATATGATAATTATGCACTGAGAGAAATTACGATAGTAAATTTTACCCTTTTTATATTTCAACGAAATATATTTAGAAGAGGATCTAAATAAAATGTAATTAGGTCAATAATAATTGGTATAGTTGTAACTTTTGTACAGTAATATCTACCATACTTTTCTCTCAGTGTAAAACTTTATAATTTTTTGTAAAAAATCTTCAAATTTTTCCAAACTGTTACCACGGAACAAGAAAACAGTAATTTTTCGTATAAAATTCTCTCAACGTAATATTCAAATCGCTATATTTAAAAAATCCGAATCTCTGTTATATTTTGAAGATTCGTTGGTCGATGGTGTTCGGTTCATCGAGAGGAACGAGTGGCTGGCTCAGCCGCCGGAGACGACTCTGAACAACCTGACGGAAACACCGGTGCCATTCGTCATAATAAGTCACACGGCGAGCGACCAGTGTTTCACCCAGAGCGAGTGCGTTCTGCGTGTCAGACTCATACAGACGTATCACATAGAGTCGAAAGGTTGGGACGACATAGCGTACAGTTTCCTGGTCGGCGGAGATGGTCTCGCGTACGTCGGTCGCGGCTGGGACAGCGAGGGAGCTCACACTTACGGGTACAACCGGAGAAGCATAGGAATATGTTTCATAGGCACGTTCAACGACATCGAACCGGGCGTTAAACAGCTACACGCAGCGTTGAAAGTCATTGAGGTCGGAGTGAGGCTCGGCAAGATATCGTCGGAATACAAGATTCTCGGACATCGCCAGGCAACCGCGACCCTCAGTCCCGGCAACAAGCTCTACGAGATCATCAAAACTTGGAGTCACTGGTCCCCGATACCTGCACCGGTTTCGGCTGTTTCTCGAACCGCTCCGACTGCGATTCTTCCTCTTATCCTCGCATTATACGTACTCAATTATCGTTAATTTTTTTTATCTTCGTTCATCTTACAATGCCAGTTGTACAATTCTTACATATAAATATATACATATCAAACGGTTATCGACGAACTTACGCAATACAGGAAGAAAATCTAATCGTCCGTTCTCTCTTCCGCAACCTGTATCTTCCGTTTCTTTTCGAAATGCTTTATTCGGTTCTCCAGACTCTCTGTAAGATAACAATATGTCAAATGATACATTTAACGAGTCGGGAGGAATTTATCAAGTTATTACGCTAAAAATTAAAAATAAAATAGGCTTACCGCAAGTCAAGCGTTTCATCAACGGTTGATATTTGGCTGACTGTACTCCCTGAAGAAGCGGATTTTGTCCAACGTCGGAAGTCAATTGTTTCTCGATTAAACGGGTTTTCAAGTCGTCCAACATGTCTCTGATCATTGTCGACCTGGTGAGTGCAAAAAAATGTTATTTTTCGAATGTTAAAGAGCGCGAGTATTGTTTTGTGAAACTAACTTTACTGCGTTCAATGTCCAGTGTTGTTCGAGAGATCTGACAACGAGCAACAATTCATTCTCGTCGAAAATCCACTGAACGTCGTCGAAATGACACTCGTTAAGATTCAACGGCAATTCGTGAGCAAGAGCATACTGCGGCTTGCGCGGACAAGACTCGATGTCCAAGAGATCGCGAACTATGCTCGCATCTTCCTTGCCCTGGCCAACGAGCAGCAAAACTCCCATTATGCAACGAATCTGGTGCCACAGAAAAGCCGGGCTTGTTATTAAAAACTGACACATGTCGTAGCCTGAAAAAAAAAAGAAACTATTGAATCTGATGCTTTTGAAGATGATTCTTAGTTTATTTGAGTAATCGTTTAATTCATACTGGATGGCTTTTCAGGATCTTTTTGCTCAACGACGACGACTCGGGCATCGTTGACTGTCCGGTCGAAACGTACGACGCCGTTGGCAACGTCCATTTTGCAAAAATTTCGAAAATCGTGGGAACCAACGATGTGTTGGGCTGCTTCGTTCATCGCCTCTATACTTAAATATCCTCTGGGAAAAAAATATTTGTATGTTCTCAGCTTGCAATCGAATCTTGCAGACTTTTCATTTTCCACGGGCGACCATGCGTAACATCTGATATCATTGGGTAAAAGTCTGTTGAGAATTTTACAGTAATCCAGTTCATTCTCTGTATTTTCCTGCTCGTCAGAATTAAGGCGACTACGGATATCCAATGATATGACTTGAGAAAAAGCGCTCACACCCTTATCCGTTCGACCGCATCTGTGATAATTACAGCTTTGACGATCCTTTATGAGGCAAGATCGTTTTAATGCTCTAAAAATGTGTTCCTCTATCGTATTGTCATTGTCTTCTTGTTCTACAAAACCATGATAATCCCAGCCAAGGTAAAAAAATTTCAAAAGAATGTGTCTCGTGTGGCATCTGCAAAAATTTGTCAAATTAATGTTTTTCGTATGGATTTAGAAAGAAATAAAATATTCGATTTACTTTGAAAAGTCAAATTCCTTATCGCCGACGTAATCACTTGTTTTTTTCGATGTAGAATTCGCTAATTCCGCTTTTTTGATAATTCTCTTTAGCTGAAAGTTGTGCGCCTCCAACTGCAGAATTTTGTCAACAAGAGTCTGTCAACAGAGAAAAATAATTAATGCTTTTGTTATAAAATTTATTTTGAGCTGAAACTGACTTACTGCGTGGTCCAGAGATTCGAGCTCTTCCCTCGTTGATAGTTTTTTGTTATTTTTATTTTTCGTGATAACATAATTGCTCATTTTTCAATCAGGAAAATAATACAACAATAATCCGAATTCCACGTGAGAAAGAGGAGATTATTGAAATTACTGTCGGCGTCCGGTAAAGAAAAACGCATTTTTATCAATGGTACCGATGAGTTACCATACATTAAAGCCCGTTTTCGTGTAGCGACGCGGACAAATGTCAAAAGAAATTTATTTGACGGGGAACATAGCTGAAAAAGCTCGTCCCCCCCCTCATCCTGAACCGCATTTTCCCAGTCGGCTCAACGCACAAACAAGAAATAAAGAAACAAAAATAAAAAAGCGAACGTCTCGCCAGGGGAAACGCACAATTTTCTAGTAAAGTGACGCGATCGTGTGCTCGTGATTGTGATAAAGGCATCGTGTTATCGCATCAAGGTAAATCCAACGAACGTCTAAAATTTCGGACTCGTCCGAGAGTGAATTCTCGCTCAGTTGCTCGTCAATTTTATTAGCTCGGAAAAAAAAGAAGCGATTCATTGTTTACGATGCTTGGTGAAAATCAAACGAAAAACGAGCTCGTGAACTTCCTCTTTTGTTCGTGAGAAAAAAAAAGTGCAAATCGCGGCTCTCACCTTTGTTCGCTCCGAAAAACAATAGGCCCCATGAATTCTTGAGTGCGCCTTTTGTTGCTCGAAGTGTTAATCAACGGAGCGTCCCGTATTTCAAGCCTGTAAAAAATCGAAAAAACGTTTTAAAATTATTTTTATAATTTTCTTTTTCTCTCGTGTTGCCTAATTGCCCAATTAATAAGATTATTTCAATGACTCAGATTTCAGAATGGAGGGTGGTGGGGTTTTGACGGCGGAGCGCAGTCCTGCACGCGCCAATCTCCATGTTGCTTTCACAGAAAAAGGCGAAGTCAAGGAGCGCAGAGAAAAATTTTTAACCGCCAAGTATGGATCTCATCAGATGTCTCTTATCCGGAAGAGACTCGCCGTCGAAATGTGGCTTTTCGACGAATTACAAAAACTCTACGATTCTGTTGTGAGCAGATTTTTGATACGCAATGATTAAACTAAATTCAACTTTTGCTATTCTTGACAAATGTTTTTTTTCAAATCCTCAGAATGACAATGGAAAGAGTCGCGAGGTGGAGGTGGACATAGACGAATTATTAGACATGGACAGCGACGATCACAGACGAAGTTATCTACAGGTAAATTTCAAATTTCCATGATTTGGAATCACTAATTTTGTTTCCTCGACTAATAATTTTTTTTTGTATTCAAGAATCTTCTGGTCGACGCGAAAAAACCGCACGACGTCAAGGTAGGGACAAAAAAAAATCATCCAGCGCCAATGTTACAAAAAAAAATATCAATTTTTTAAATATTCCTATGTTTTCAGAAATTTATAAACGATCTTCTGGAGAAAGCTAAAACTCTCTGAAGATTGAACAACTGCCACGAAGCTAGAGTAGCTGTTGGTACTTGGAATCGTGAAATTTGCTCATTTTGAGTAGATATATGTACATGTATATACATATGTGTATGTATTTGACAGTCCACGTATTTAAGGAGGTTTTAAAAAGAATGTGACGACGAAACTGGAGCTGCCGCAGCTTGATAAAGAAAAAAAAATGGTGAAAGGGAGATAATGCATTAGCTCAAAGAAGAAACTGAAATATTCTTCACGACGGACAAAAGTTGCACAAATCTGTCTCCGTTCCGATGCTATTTTTTAATTACGACACGCATTTATGACGTAAGTCCACTTACCCGTACTAAAAATACGTGTACGATACTCAATGATCCTCCGGTGTGAAAAAAAATCGCCAGTGACGAATTTACTCCTCAAAGTACTCTCTGATTTATTTTTGACTCGATTCAATATTCACGCACCCCAATCGATGAGAGATCTGTCTAGAAAAGTGCCAAATGTACGTTGTGTACGACACGCTGACCAGGAAAAATCGCGACTCTTGAGAAAAAAAAAATTTTGCTCGCGTGGACTGGGATAGAAGAGGTCGAAATTAAATTCGCACAAACGTTATTTTTTCAACGACTAATTTTTCTGGTATCGAACAAAGATATTCTTCCAAGCTAAGGACAATTTTGCTAGGCGCACAGTTAATTAATGTTTTAACGAGTTACATGGCATTAGTATATAATATCCTCAGGGTATAATATTGACATTATTCCAGTACCGATTAGCGATCACGATAATCAGATAGAATTGCCAAGTATCCAAAATACCGGCTACTCGGCTCGTTTTTATCCATGTAGACGCGAAAACGAAGGAACATGACAACGTCAGTGTTTTTATTAGAAACATTTTTTTTTTCGTCATCGTGTAAATTCTAATACGAACGAGAAGCAATCAATCGCATTATTATTAGTTTCTAGAACAATCATTAGTCGAGTTGTAAGGATTCACATTCCTTTCGAATTCACCTCGTTGTTTCACGTTTTTCTCATTTCTCTAGTCTAAATATATTCGAAAGTTTTTGAAAGAATCTGTTTTATATACGATCAAACGACTTTGACGCGTGCGACGTGTTTTCAAATTTTAAAAATTATGTCTACGAAATTTGTTGGTAACATTATTAAAGTGGGTTCGAAAGTAATGTGAAAGATCCAGCGCGTTAGAAAGGCGATCGAAAAATGGCAATGGGCTACGTACTTGCTTACTGTACGCAATATTAAAGAAAAAAAAAAGTGAAAAATCAAAGAATCCGAATTTTAGCGATTCGCGAAAAGTCAATGAAATTTCTGTACTCTCGTATCGGTCCGAAAAACATTTTTGACAAACACAGCGATCGTGTACTTAAAATTCTCTCGAGCAATAGAAATTCGTGTTGAAACGTCACTGCCTCTGTTCAAAGAAGTGAAAAAGAATTTTTGAAAAATTTGACAAGCCACAAATCGAGTATTGAGCGTAATGGATTCGTGCATAGATCGCCTAATTGCTTTGTAGATAGGTAACATATCTCTTCGCTATATCAGTGCATATCTCATTTAGAAAATAACTGGTACATGTGATAAGAATTGGAATACAAAAATCCCCCTATTTAGATAACACACTATTTAGGCGTTTTAGAATGGAGAAGAGAAAAAAAAGAACGAAGAAAGAAATAAGATTCGATTTAAGACGCGTGTTGTACGAAAATAAATGTACAAGCTGCTAAGCGGTTTCCTTTATCATTTTTTAGACGAATATGGAGCCTATTTTAAAACGTAGCAGGGTATTTTCATGTTTCTCCTTTTCGTCGGGATCACAACTTTTTTTTCAATCACGCTCGAGACTTTCTCGTCACTTCGAAACTTCTTGAGGAACATCAGTCAAATATTACCAAAGTCTTCTAGTCTTCTCAAACAGAAAAAAAAAACATGAAACGAAATTCCTCTTTCTTGCACAAAAATGTACGTATTTCGCTCTGCGGAATTCTCGAAGCTCATTGTCTCGAATCGTCTGGAAAAAAAGTTGTGACAAATCTATACCAAAGTGTCTCGATATAGGCGCGACTGGTTATTTTTATTTTTCTTCAATAAACGTAGATCGTTTAGACAATCGATTTTCTTTGCGAAATCAAAATCAATCGTTTAACGTATAATTATTTCGCAAATAATTGTCTCGGCGTTAATTTAATAACGGAACACTCAGACACACACGAGCGTACATACATTTTTATATCACTGAAGTCTCACCATGAACAAGAATACTTAAAAAATAATAATTTAAAAATAATAATTATTTCAAAATAATCGTATAAATGTGACGAATAAAAACGAAAGATTTTCCAACGAAGAAAATTTGCGTGTGACTATTGAAAAGCGATTATTTATGACTGTTTGTCATCATTGTGACATTTCTTCCTCGAATTATCAAACCACGTGTGTGTGTGAGCGCGTGTGCGAGACGTTCTTTAATATATTCTTCCAGACTCGATGATTAATATATATATATATTTGTATATATATATTTTTTTCGATCGATCTCACTTTATTGACTTTATACACGTTTTTGTACTTTCATCGAAAGGGCGAATATCTCATGGGGATAATATTGAATTCGTTGCGACGTATAGAGAATAAATAACGAATAAATGTCACTAATTTCATTTATAATCGAGCAGGATCGTTAACGCGTATTTGTAGTGTATTTATTCACTGTGTATTTTATAATTAAAAATTGAACAATATTTAAAGAAAAAAACGTGTACAGACCGCTCCTCAGTGTCTCAAATTCTATTTAAATTTTCCTTTATTTTCGAACAGAATCAACGCAATCGATGGTGACAATTGGGAAAATAATTTATGTATTATCTTCACGTTGCCGTTGTCGTAATTTACGATTAAAGGCGAGAATCATCAATGTTTCGATTTTGATATCGTAGCCCTGAAAAAAAGTAACGTTGTATTTTTGACGATAGAAACATTTGGTGATCCAAAGTCGATGTTCAAACTCACGTTTGCATGTGCTTGCTGCCACTGAGAATTATGTAAGGTGACTGAGTCTCTTTTTGTTTAGACTGAAGCAAATTGAGCGTGCCCAGGGGCGTGTCGGTCGAGGACATTCTTTTCATGAGAACTTCCTGCTCGGCTTTTTTCATTCTCTTCTCGACCTTGTTCTTTCCCGGGCCTTTGCCATGGAACTTGTGGGACAAATATCTGAACGCTTCTTTGGCACACAGGACGTGACCGTCATCATCGATGTATTCGAGTTTTACGTTCGGCTTGAATCCGTCCTTTTCTTTGAAATCGGAAGTCGGCCCGTTGAATCGATCACGCCGTCCGAATTTGTCGTCGTCTCTGAAATGTTTTTTTTTTGGAGCATTATTTTTATTTGCCACAGTGAAACAAGATTTTCGAGCCGATCGATGAAAAAAAAAAAATGATTACCCGTAAGTTTTGTCCTCTATGGAATAGTTTTGAGCCTGCAAATGGGCGAAACGGGACGCCGAGGGTCTGTTCGTGTCCTCTTTTTGGAGATAACCTTTGCTCATTGCGAGGCGCAACGCTCCACCAACTCCCTGACCGAGTGACGGCTCGGCATCGAGAATCGCTGCTTCCATCGTTACCGGTTCACTCGCGGCTTTTTCTGTGAGTACATTTTAAAAAATAAAAATCATAATTTTGTAAGATTTTATTATATGCATAGATATATATTTACCAGTTTGTTGAACCGTGTTCCATGCTCCACGACCATCTCCGTCATCCTCGTCAACGCACGCCTCTTCCTCGACCTCGTTCACTTCGAAATCCTGTTGCAGGGAAACAACGATTATGGTTGAGTAAGAAGAGGGTTGAAATTGCTCACTTACCATCATCTCTTGGTCATTTTCTTCGCGATTTCCGGCTAGACCGTACGTCGGAATATCGCCAAGAGTCCTACAAAATTCCGCGGTCGCATTCAAGATAATATTTCCAGCCTGATTGTTTTGTACATTCTCGCTTTCGCTCTTAATCGTCGCAGCTACTTTCTCGATGCTGTTGTTCTGAGGCTGTTTCAGTCGTTGCGCTTTTTTCATCGCTAATTGAAATTCCAATTCCTTGTCATCGTCTTCGAGCTTTATTCCAGTGAGATCTTCCGAGGGTACTGAAAATTAAATATTTTTAATATTTGTTGATTCTCGCGCTGAAGCGTCGCACGACTCTCGTCTTACCTTCGTAATCGTCCACGTCCATTGTCGACTTTTCATCCGGCTCTTCTTTTACTTTGGTCTCGTTCCCCTTGCGACTTCGCCTGCTACCAAGATCTCTGAGATAATCGGTACTATCGGGTACGAGATCATCGGCTTTCAGCATCTTTTTTTGTCTTATTTTGCGTACCTTTTTTTTCGGCTTCTTGAACTTTGCCAGCTCTTCCTCGTTGTAATATTCGCTGGCTAGTTTCGGCTCGACGAGTTTGAGAGACTCTAGCCTCTTGTTGGCTAATCGATGCTTCACCAACTCCGCACGGCGGTTCCGTGCTTCGTTGGCGTCGTCGATACCGATCGCAAAGCTATGCTTCTTTTCTCCCTCGATCTCCTCGTCATATTTCTCCAAAACGGCGCTCTTGGGAAAGCCATATTCATCGAAGTTCTCATCCGCGTAAGCATCGTAACCCGGCTTTTTCGTTTTGTTCAAGACGCTGCGCTTGTATCGCTCATCGTCCTTCATATTGACATTGACCAGGACATCGTGTCCCTCGTCCAACACGTTTTTATCTTCGAGGGTAAGAATGAGCGATCTACCCTCTTGAAAATTTTCCTAAGTGTCAAAAATAAGATAATTTAGAGAGTATAATGTGATTTCTGATTCAAAGACAAGAAAAAACATACTATATCGTGTTGCACTTTTAAGCCCCTCAAATCGTTACTCGTGTATGCTGACCCTCTTTCAATCTTCTCTTCCTCCTTCACAAGATTCCCAATGCCAAATTCCTCATCAAGCTGGTCCAACATCTTGGCCTGGAAAATATGATAACATCAGTAACAATAATATCTTTTTTCAGATCAACAACGGATGAACAAATCAATCAACAGTTTTACCCTCTCTTCCGCCTTCTTTTTTTCGCTCTCCAACCGCCGATTCTTCTCCACCCAGGCTCTAGTGTCGTCGTCCGAATTTTCCTCATTGTCCTTATCATCTCCCAATGGTTTAACTTTTGCCAAGTTAGCCTCTATCTGCCGCTTCTGCTTCTGAGTGGTGAGCTTCTCCTTGATCTTCTGCGTCTTCTGAACCTCGCTCGTATTCGCCGCAGGCTTGTGATAAAATTCCCCAAGGTCGTCCTTGATTTTGTTCGCATCCTCTTTAGACGCGGTCGGCTCGACCTCCAGAGGCTTGAGACCAAGCTTGGCTCTCAGCCTGTTTGTTTCCTCTATGGAAAGCGAGGCCTGAGAGCCCGTTTTCGCCGGAGACGGTTCCTCCTTGTGACTCCTCGATATCGCGGGCGGCGACGGAGTCAGGACGTGCGAACTCCGAGATATTTTTGGCGGGGGTGGCGCGCTCACTATTTCAACTGAATCGAGAAAAAGGGTATTAATTTCAAACAATGATGAAAAAAAATTATGATTACAGTGAGTTTTATTTTTTTTTTAAGTAAAAGGCACAAAAATTGGAGCATCAATTACCGTCGCTGTCATAATCCTTTCGCTCTTTCCTCTTGTGCTTTTTGTGATGTCTGTGCTTGTCACTCTTCTCCCGATCCGGCGAATTCGATCTCGATCGACTCCTGTGACGCTTCTTCTTCGGTTCTCGCGTTTTTTCCGCCTTGTGACGCTTATTAGAGCCCATTTTTCGTTTAATACGTGATTTTCCGAGATTGTTTGGTCTTAACCTCAATCATTACAAAAAATGTAAATTCAACGTTCAACGACGTCGATCGCGCACGAGCGAGTTCTGCGTGTGTGTCGGTCAAGAAAATTTCTCGAAAACATCGTCCGGGGAAGTAAGCAGTAACGTCATCTACTAAAAAAATTTAGATTTTTCCGAGTAAATTTCCTCTTTTGCATGAGTCGGTACATAATCGTCGCGAACAGCGATTTTATCGACACATTTCGAATGCCCCCCGAATGATGCACAATCTCCGGAAGCAGCAAACACAATGCGACAAGATTCGGTGAGTCAATTAAATTTCTTGCGCGTCGCAATCCTAATCAAGTATGGATATGTAAACGGATCAGAAACAAGATTCGTAAATCTTACGAAAGTAAAAGATATCTCGGTCGCGTCCGAATTGGGTGTTTCTTCACACCTCGGTCATTGGGAAGCTACGTGCGCGCGACCCCCGTGAGAGAACATTCGCGTCGCGGCCGGAAGCGGGGTCGGTCGCGGACATTTTTTCTTCCAATGCGGACAAGTGCATCTCCGGTCAAACGTTGAAAAATGATAAATTGTGGAATCGGATATTAGTGCGGCAAGCTTCGAGCGGGGGAGGGTGGGGAACGCCGAGAGCAAATAAAGAGAGTAAAAAAGAAAGAAAGAGAGGAGAGACGGTCGGACGTTATCGCGCGTGTGCTTCCGTAGTTGACGCTTGCGCCGTTGGGATCGATAAACGTTTGTACATACACGAGCGTCGGACTGTTCGTCCGAAGGGGTGGCGGCTCGAGAACGACGTAAACTGTGATCCGTGCGTACACCGGAGCGTGCAACGTTCGGGATGATGCGACTCACCGAGTGAATTCGTGATGCGGTCTACGCCCGATGCGAGATACGAACGCGAACACGGTTGCCTAGCGTCGCGTAAACGCGCGTTTTCACGCGTAAGTGCATAAAATATTCTGTGTACGCGTCGTTGCTCGGTTGTGTCTCGGAAGCGTTGTATAGCGAGAGGGAAAGAAGAGGAGTGCTGCTTCGCGGGCGAGGCCGCACTTGATATGCTGGATCGTCGCGTGAGCGAGTCGCCTCGTGAAAGCGTCTCTCGCGAAAGATTCGTCGGGCGTCCCGAGATGCACGGAGTAGCGATCGGGCACGGTGTTCGGTGCGGTGTCAGTGCGAGGCCTCGGAGGATGCTCTAGTGCGAGGGTGCCGGGAGGCGGCGGCGGCGGGCGGCGGCGGCTCCGCTCGCACGCTCTTCGCTGATAAATCACGAAAAAATACATGCACTAAATATCGCTGCTGCTTCTCGCGAGAGCCGCAGTCTCTCACCGTTCCTCGGAATTATTCGCGAGCGCGCTCCTTATTCTCTCGTTCGCCCCCCTTTCCGAGTTCGCACAAGACCGAGCTTTTTCCAAATACTTCTCGTCCCGTCCTCCGCTGTCCCGTTTTCGCGACCTCGACGCAACCTCCAGGGACCATGCACCGGATTCATCGACGGTAGGTCGCCACCCGAGACTCTCTCCCCCATCCTCGCGATCTCTCGCCACGTATGATTAGATCGAAGCTCGGTTACCGCGCGCGCGCGCGCGCGCAACTCCTCACATGGAGGTTAATGCGCTATCCACGCCTCGCTCTCTCTCTCCTCTCTCCATCGCTCGACATCGCTTCCAAGAGCGAGGAAACTCCTTGGTGGTAATTTTTCGGTTTTTCTCAACTTCGTCCGCCCGTTCCCGACCCTCCTTCCTCTCGCCTGCAGTTTCCACGCGAGTGAGACGCGGAGAAGACGAATATTGGGCGACCGCGAGTGCGAAACTAGGTTAGTGACACCTCTCCCTCGTCCGTGACACATTCGCAGGGTCGAACGCGATTCCCGAAGGCCCACCCGCTGCGATCGAGGACGACAAGGGAGTTTCGCGTTTTCGTGCACGCCGAGACCGAATCTATTGACCATCAGCGGGGGGGCAATGGGAGGCTCCCGTCGGGCATGGGCGCGGTTCACCGCGTGCATCTTCGATCCCTCTGATGCCGAAATTCGAAGAACAATGGCTATCTTCTCGCAGAATTTTATACACCGTCGGAAATTATGACGCGGAGCTCGGATTTATAGAGTTATCCTCGTCGGACGATCGTCCCGCGGGGAAACACGTATAATTTCTTCCTCTGCTCTCGGGCGCGATCGATATTCTCGATGGGGGCACATTACGTGAGCGCAGAGTTTGTTTTTCGTGTCTCTCGGGCGAGGAGGGAGGGAGGGAGGGGAGGGGAGAGCGGGACACGCAACACTTGACCTCTCTCGGTAGGCCGCTGAGCGGGGCGTGGCTGTATTTACTCCCCTCGACGCATCCTTCGAGAGAACCTTCGTTTTCAATTGACTCGTGCTCACCCCCCGGAGCACTCGAGGATCGTCGCGATCGGCAACCCTTTGCGGATTTTCTCGCTTCGGCGCCCGCCACTTCAAAACTCGTTGCCAATGAAAAATGCGATACTTTGCTCCAAGCACGTGTGCGAACGGCGCGCACACGATCGGCGACGTCCAACGTGCAATAAATCGGACGAAAAATTTGTTACCGATATACTTTCGATCGAGTGTGACATAAGCAGCGTTCGATCTAAACTCGCCGTTTGAAAAAAATCATTCTTGCTTTCGATTTGTTTAAACTATTAACCCGATCGCTTTATCGTGTTTTTCGACACCTTGTAAGTTTATCGTGGTTCGCTGAAGACCCAAGGCATATTTTAAAACATGTAATTTTGCATTGAAAAAATCTGAAAAAACTTTTTAACTCTCTTCAATATTTCTATTTCAAAGGCACACTATGAAGATTGCAAAAAATTTAAACAAATATGTTATATTTTGTCATAAACACATGTATTGGATTCTGGGAAATAAGACAAACGAAAAATTGATCGGGTCTTCAGCGATCCATGATAAAGTGATCGGGATAAAAATCATTTTTTTAATGTGCTACGGGTTGTGGAGTTGTCGATTTGGAAAACAAAATTGCTCTCAACGACTCCAAGACGTTCGTCTCGAATTTCCGATACTTTAGAGATTTGAAAAATTAATACGAGTTTGAAAAATTTCACAAAATTTGTCTGAGGAGTTGTTGAAGAAAAGTTTATTCAAAAAATTCCAGCACGTGTTCGTATAGAATTTCGAACTTTCGATTAATTTGAGTGAAAAAAATTATACGAAATTTGTTTAATGAGTAATTGTTGGAAAAAACCCTAAGGTTTCATTAAAAAATGATATAAAGTTTGTTTAAAGAATTGTCGATCGAAAAGAGCTTGTTTTAAAGTAATTTTAAAGTGATCGAAAGACGATCAGTGAGGTTTCAATCCAAAAAATTAATTTAAATACTGAAAAATGATGAAAATTTGCCTAAAGAATTGTTGATTCAAAAGAAAAAAAGCTTTTTTTCGATAATTCCAGGACATTCGTCCTGAATCTGGAATTTTCGATACGTCAGAGATCGGAAGACGAGTGCATTTAACAAGATTCGTGACCCCATTCTCGAGAGGCTCCGGAGCGTATTGTGCATCCCCGCCGTTCTCAAAATTCAATTTCCATTTATCCGAATACACAGTCGACGTGAACAAAGTCGGAATGAAATTCTCTCGATTAAATCGAAATTAGATTGGCACTCGGTGGAGGAGTCTCGTTACGTCGACGTGCAGGAAATTCCAATTTCACGATAAGAAAGGAAAAGTCTACTCGACGGAGTTGAGCGGCAAGGAGGGAGGGAGCGGAGCGGAGCGGAGGGCGTGGTACATTTCCTTACTCCGTGCACGAGCCTGTTTCTGTGTATACGGCCTGTGACGCCGCGCTCTCCTCCCACGTCCCTTCGTCCTTTACTCCCACGTGTCCATTCCAAATCTCCTCCGACCAATTTCTCAAATCTCACCACACGCTATTTTTCGATCGTTCCCCCCATACCTTCCTCTTCCTCGTTTTTCGTCTTTGTTTCGTACATTTCGATATCTTTTGAATATCATTTTTCTTCTCAGATGATCGATCGGATCAGCCTTCCTCGTTCTTCCTGGACCTGGAACAGACACTGACGATATGGTAACTTTACGCATATAAATATATCTATCAAAAATATATAATCGTCATAGAAGAAATTTTATCGTTTCTAACGATATAGATAAGTAAAAGTTAATATATATTTCTAAAACTATAATTGCATTATAATTGAATTCGTCAAAATCTTCGCTCGTTGAAAATAACTCACAAAAAATGCATTGATTGATTGAGATTGAGAGCAAAAGAGACATTTATTACTCGTTTTGCAGGACACAGTATGGCTTCAGTACTCTGGCATGCCTCTGGGAGTAGTTTCGTTTCACCTGCCTTCGTATTCCTCTTGCTGCTCTGTCCGCGTGCTACCACAGGTAAGTGAAAATTCTTCCAATATTCCTCTCGTACATGAATTCAAATGTATAGCTACGAGTATTGGGTTTAGAAATAACTCTGGTAAATCCTTCGAAAGTAGAACAATTTTACGTTTTTATAATAGAATATTAGCGTGATTTATCGAAGAAGATTTTTTTTTTAGTGAAATTAGACTATTAAATGTTGCATCATAGTTTTTGTAAGTAAAGAAACAAGATGTGTGATTAATGTGTGGTGTGGTGTGTTCCCGGTGGCGGTGGATCTTCGGGATACGTTTTTAATCACCGATCTGTCAATCGCGCGAAACCCTCAGGCCGCGAGGTAATTGACGTTCCACTGCCACAGCAAGACTACCTGCCAACCTTGCCGCCACCACCACCGGGACCCATCACCACTGCCAGAACAATAAGTACGTTTTTGCTTAGTCCCGGAGATTCTCATAGGTCTAAAATTCCTTTCATTTTTTCATCGGTTTAACTATTTTTTTAAAAACATTTTCCGATAGTCTAGATCCTTAAGAAAAATATACTAAAACTTCACGTGCGTAACTCATTTTGTTAGATTTTTATTTATACCCCCCTTATGCCTTGTAGTTTCCGGTCTATTTCACGTTTGAAAAATTTTTTTTTGAAAAATTCTCGAAATGAGAAGCATACATTTCACCAATTATTTTTTAAAAATTAAATTATCGTCAGGATCAGCTCCAATTTTATTTCTTGAATAAGTATTCAAATGGATTGAGAAAAAATATTTTTTTTTTCGGCAGAGTGCGACCAAAACTTCATCAGCATTGCGGATGGCCCGCAAAACGGAACATTTCACGCGCCGTCTTTGATCAATCCCGAAGGTGAATCGCAGCAGTGCGTCTACACGTTCCTCGCTGGGCCCGAGCAGCGAGTCGAACTCGTCTTTACTTCCTTTGGCCTCCGCGGCTCTCCTCCCGAGTTAGTTTCCAAGCGAGAGTCTTCCAGTCATTTTTACTTTTCTTTCATTCTTTCAAATACATTTTTCACTTTTACTCATCTTCTTATCATCTTTTCAAGACAATGAAAATGGAATATTTTTTCTTGCTGCCTGGAATTGCACAGTGGAGCCGCTGTCGGAGAATTGCCCGCGTAAGTTTTACTTTTACCATAGAATTGTTTTCAGCGTGAAAAATTTTGCTATCGAAAATTGGTATTTGAGATTTTACCCCTTTAAAATCTGTATACGTAAAAGAATGTCAAGCTCGCTGAGGTCTTCTACATCTTGGATTACCTTTATGATTTTTTATTTCTTTTTGTTTAAAATAAACTTTAAAATCAATTTTTAGATGTGTTCACGAGTATATGGATGTATACACGGAGATACGATCGGAAAATACGACCAAGTTGATAGAGACGCCGTTCGGCGGGCGTTACTGCGGTCCGATTCCGCCCCGGAGAAGGGTTTCCCTCTATCAAGGAGTCGCGCTAAGTTTCTACACGGACAAGAATGTGACACAGCCGAGCCTCTTCAGTGGTCGGTACACCTTCATCAATGCCTGTGAGTTTACTTTTTATATTCCCATCGATTGACACCTTTTTTTAAAACAATTACACAAAAATGTTAATTTTTAATTAATCAATTTGAATTTGATTTAATGACTTTTATTGAATTTTTCAGCGGAGTACGAGATCGGGACCCCGGCCCCGAATACCTCGTGCTCCTTCACCGTTGACGCCACTATAAAGCGCACGGGGAACATTCTATCACCGACCTATCCAGGAACTTATCCGAAGGACCTAGCTTGCCACTACTCGTTTCACGGCAAGCTCGATCAGAGGGTTCGTCTCGAGTTTCGTGACTTTGACTTGTTCTTCGGCGGTCCCCAGTACGTCGATATCCCCATTTTATTCGCTTTCTCCATAATCTTGCGACTGACGCAGGGTTGATGATTTTCCTCTTTTTTTTTGTTTTCACAGCTGTCCATTCGACTACGTTAAAGTTTTCGACGGTTCGAATACGACGTCGCCCGTAATCGGAACTTACTGCGGTCAGCAGCGAAATCTGGTGCTCTATTCCTCGCAAAATCATCTCACCGTTCTATTTGTAACGCTCGATCGAACGGCGAACACGCAAAATCGCGGCTTCAAGGGAATTTTTGAATTTTCTGAGAGCTTCGTTAAATTAGGTATAATTCGTGCCATTTATCGTTTTAACATTTCATTACTAAAGTTGATTTGTTTATTTTCTAATATTTATTTATAGTTTAGTCTTAATAAACGAGTAGTTTAAAATCATCGCATGATTTTAATATCATTGGTTTTTTTTACAGATTTCATAAGCAACTACGGTGGTATGCACATACGAGGCTCTGAGTGTGATCAGAAAATTTTGAGCCAGAAGAAATCCTCCGGGTTCGTGGTAAGTCCGAATTACCCGTTTCCCTACATAACGAAGGTCGTGTGTCGCTACTTCATCTATGGTATGCAAGACTCGCAACACTTGGAGAGGGTGCGTCTTGAATTTCTGGCTTTCGAGATAACGAAGGGCGAGGCGAAAGGAGAGTAAGTAAAATTTTGCTGCAAGACTATTCAGATGTGATTCAAACTGACGATCTTTATTAATTTTATTTTCTCATTTTTACCACAGTTCGGCATGTACGGACGGATATCTAAAGATCTATTTGAAGGGCCAGGAGGCGACGGATTCTTATGACAAATTCGACTACGAGATGTGCGGTACCGAGATCAATCCGAGCCACGTAGTTAGCGACGGGCCACGACTCGTCATGGTGTTCAGCAGCGGTGAAATGAAACAGGGCAGAGGTTTCAAAGCCCAGTTAGTCGAACATTTTTACGCAATTCTTAAAAAACGTGTATTTTTAAATGTTAACGAGACAACTATATTTTTTTCTGTTTTTTTTTTAATACTAAATGTAATTTAAATCTTTTTTTAGATACAATTTCGAGACCGAATACAAAATACCCGGTACTGCCGCGCCAGATGGTACCTGTTTCTTCACGTACCGTAGTTCCTCACGCAAGAAAGGCGAATTCAATTCGCCACGTTATCCTAGCAATTATCCGAGCGATACCAACTGTACATACTTGTTTTTGGCGACACCGAACGAACAAGTTACTCTGGTGTTCGATCATTTCAAGGTCAGGACGAGAAATACGAACTTGACTGATGGACATTACGGGTAATTATAATCAGTTAAAAAGTATGATACATTGAGAAAAAAAATTTTGTCGAATGACCAAATATATTTCGTTGATAGTTATTTAGTTATTTCAATAATTTGTTTCGTCAGATTAAATTGACGTTTATTCATTTGAATTCTATTTCGATTAAAATATCGAAATCACGATCAATAAAATTATATGTGGTTATTTCGACAGATTTTTGTTCTCTGTGCATCATTTTTCATCTGTTGAATATCTTAGTGACTTTTTTGGCTCATTCTCAGGGCTGAATTGTGCCAAGACGACTGGCTCGAAATTTATAACATGTATCGCGACGATACGGAAAAATTGATAGGCAGGTATTGCTGGATGACCTCGCCGGGTCCGGTCGAATCGAATCTCGGTGCTCTCGGCCTCAAAGTCATTCTTCATTCGGACTCTGAGCTCGTCTACAGCGGATTCAAGGCTCGGTACACCTTCGAAGTGGCCAAATCCATTTTCGGAGGTAAATATCTTCGTCTCTTCAACCCTCTTATCTCCCACTTTACATTTTTCTCCCTTTCTCCACAGATTGCGGCTCAAACATAAGCAGTCTCGATTATGGCGTCATAACTAGTCCAAACTTTCCAAACAAGTATGACGGACCAGCTCGCAATTTTGCCAGCAAAACGTGTAACTGGTTCATCAGCGTTCGACCGAATCATCGGATTCTCTTGAACTTTGAACTGTTTTCCGTCGAGGGTGAACAATCCGGTAAGAAAACTTTCTTTCTTTTTAAGCATCGTTATAATGATCGAAAAATAAAATGTTTTATCAACTCTATCGAACATTTTTTCAGCTCGTGGTTGTCCCGCGGCAGTTTTGCGAATGTGGCACTCGACTACGGCATCGCCTCTCGAACTCTGCGGGGTAAAACCTCCGGAATCGCAGTGGAGTTATCTCTCTGAAGAAAACAACATGCGTCTCAGGTTTTTTCTAGATTTATTTATAATTAAAAATACGCTAGTTGTTTCGTCTTTGAAGGATATTAAACAGTATTTTGAATAAAAATGTCTCTCTCACAAGTGTGCATAAATTTGCATGTATAATTACCAAAAAATATACATTGACGAGACAACTGCCTCTATAAATAAACATCAAAAAGTTCTGAAAGCTGAGATAAATATATATATATTTTTTAAAGTTTCATCTCCGCGGACAAAGCTGTCGGTCAGCATGGCTTCCGTGCGGTCTGGACGGAAGTCTCGATGGCGAGCGAGTGCCAAATGGACGAGTTTCATTGCAACGTAAACGGATATTGCATCTCGATGAATCTCCGCTGCAACAAGATTGACAATTGCGGGCCGGACGACACGTCGGACGAGGAAAACTGTAAGTCCTTTAACTAGAGATAACCCTCGTACTCCTCTTTTTCATCTCTTAAAACTTTGCGACCCCGATCAATGTTTCTTCACTATGCTACCTTCCAACGTATGTGCATACACCGCGTGTGTTCGTCTGGCCAAAAATTTTCCCTTCGAAGCTCATTCATTACGACCTCTGCTCCGAAAACTTTTGGCCACGTCTGCACACGTGGGTTTTATAGTGTATGTATATACACGCAATGAATATCTCTCACTCGTTTACCCGAAACGTTAACTAAACTGTCGCTATTTGTATGTAAATACCACAAACAGCTATTTCTTTCAAAAAGCGATTTTCTCAAATACTGCCACAATGACCCTTCTAATTATCATTCTATTTAGCATACATTCAACACTTACCCAAAAGTCTCCATCATAGATAAAGTGTAATCGCGATAGAATTAATATAATTATGCAATAAATTTGTGTCGTGTTTTTTTTTCGTTTATCGTCGATTTTTATCCAGATTCTTGAGCACAGATTTATACTGAGAGAAAAGTGTAGTATTTCCATCCGTGAAGAGACTATACTGATTCATTATGGCAGTGTTTCACGTATTTCTAAATGAAACGTAAATTAAAAAATTTTAATTGTTAAATGTAGAGGCAAATATCATAGGCATTAAAAATCGAAAAAAAATTTCAAAAAATTTGATAATGAAACATCGAAAAAACTGACTTTTCGATCAGTTTTTTGAGCTTTTTAATAAAAATTTTTAGATTGCGCCCCGAACAAGTAGCATTTTCGTCATTTACGGGAAATTTCTGATCGAATAGGTTCTTAAAATTTTTGAGGGGGTAATCCTTTTCATTTTTTTTAAATCTTGAAAGTGTCATAACTTTCAAAAGCTCTAAAATAATCAGTATCGTCGTTGCTTTGTGGTAAGAACTACCACAGTGGTTTCTCCCAGTATACCAAAGTTTCATTTCTCTCATACACAAAATGTAAACGCAATGAAATGAATGAATTAAACGACTCTTCGGATTCTCAAGCACACACTTAACCAAAAGTCTATTTCCCTGCTACACAAAGTGTAAACTCAATAGAATTAATAACCCAGTTATATATAAAATTTGTGTCGTGTTTTTTCGACCTATAAGGTCTCTGCGTGTACTATATAATATCAAAATATGTCAATATACGATACCACCGACTATACTTATATTGTATTCTCAATGTGACTCTCAACCCTGAATGTCTCTCGATAACTCAATATGCGATCTGAGCATGCCAATTGCCGAATAAATGCCCATTTTACGATCTCTCTCTCTCTCTCTCTATATATTAGTTGCCAAATTTGTTATTGCACTGAAAATAGTAAAAAAAAAAGTAATTGTCGACACACGAAGGAGACACTTCGAGATGGTCAAGAAGACCCTTGACACGTGACGAAACGAAAAGCCCTTTACACGACGTGTTCTCTTGACGTTGAAAATGAAATAAGAAAGCGGAAGCTCGAATTCGGCTCGTTCGAACGGGAGTTTCTCAGAGGAGATCTCGTCTGGTAAATCGTGCGCCAAAAAAAATCGTCGTTTATCTTATATTTTCCGTCGTTCCTTATATATTCCGTCGATGAGACTGTCCTGGTTGGTAAGTATGCCCAGGGGCGGGAAAGGAGAGGAAGAAGAGGATGGAGAGTGTTATTTTTCGAGGTCGAGGGTTGTCGCGAGGGTGAAAAAAAGTGGAGGGTAGGGTGAACGGTGTTGTTGTATGGTGTCGCAGGTGCAGCATCGGCCCCGCTGTCACCGGCACTCTCCGGACTCTCTGCCATGCTTCTTCGTCTGTCTCTGTGCTTCTCTGTGTTCGCGAGCATCTGAGGCCCTCCCTCGAGGCTTCGGACGATCCGGCATGGTATGAGCTCCCCCGTCACGTGAGTTCACTCACAGTTCTTCTGCACACGCTCCGTATAAACGATTCCTCATTTCAGCCATCAACGCCGACGAGATATTAGACTCATTTTATTCCTCGTAAACTCATTCATCGTCCGCGACGAATTTCCACTCGGGAAAACGAAAAAAAAAACAATGAAATAAAAGAAAACCGATAAATAACATAATACACTGCGCATGAACATTCGATCATTTTGTGGGAATGCTTACACGGGAATGCCAATTGTTTCGTCATTGTACATACTTCCCCGGCAGAAGCATGCCACTCTGCCTCATTATTTTTCTTTCATTTATTCGTTTTTTTTTTTCGCTCAGTGATGAAAAATTAGCGATATTGTGTGCCCGACGGGGTATTTCCGAAGTTTCACTTGAGCGTGTGGCTGTCACGCGCCCGCAAGTTTGAAAAATTGAACGAGTTTTGTTGAAGTCTGGTTGATTTTCAGGTGTGATCGCGGTGCCCCAGGAGAATTACGCGGTCCCGGCGAGCTTCGCCGTCGCGGCGATTCTGGTCGCGTTGGCGCTCTCGTTCCTGTGCCACCGGAAGCTGAAGAGGCGCGTCCAGGAGGCGCACATACACGATTTGCAGCAACGGGTCGAGGAGGAGCACCGGTGCTTCCATTACGACAATCGCAGAGTTTTGACCCACCGCCCGTCGATCACGGCCCAGAGTCACGGGCACTCGCATGGGCATCCCTACAGCGATTACCAACTGCAGCAGCCGAGTCCGCCGAGCGAGAGCGAGCACGACGACGAGCACGTGTGCCACGAGGAGCACAGCAGCCCGGACAGCGTTTGACTCGGGCCAGAGTTCCCATCGAACGTCAAAACTCTATTTTTTCTCTCAGCCTGACGCGAAACTCCGTTCTTATTACCGCTAACCTCGTGTGAGAATCGTCTGAGTCTCCCAGGGAAAAAAAATGGCTCGACGTGTTTCGAGTTTCCGAAGAGAGACACTCGAGTGAGCGCCAACTCCGGACACTCGTTTTTGCATCAATTTTTTTACATTGTCAGTGAATTTTTGTCGTCGTACGCGGACGATCCGGTCCAATTTCGCGAGCATTCGCCCCGACGACTGGACGAACACGCGCGTTCGGGAACGTACGCTCGGTGCAGTGCTGTGGCGGGTGTGGGCGTACAATCGCACTTGTAAATAGAGGCATGAATATATATTATAACGGAGAAGCAGATGATAAAGTACGAGTAAGCGAGATAGTGTAGATATTGAGGGAATTTTAGGTAATATATAGAACTCTGATTTTACGTCGAAATCGATGTGCGAGGGCCACGGCGCGCGAGTTGCGAGGGCAGAGAAAGGGGATCAATTATAAGAAGGTTTACGAATGTCGTTCCACAGTGAGAATAAAACACTTCCAGAGCGTTCCGTTGTTTAATCAAACGTGCTGTTGTTATCTGTGGTAACACGAGAAGAAGAGGAAAAAAACGACAAAAAGAAGAATTTATAGCGTTAGAAAAATGTAGGCTGGTACCTGCGAATCATTGGAATCAATCTCACTTTTCACGAAGTCATTTTTTCATCGACGAGCGCTCCGAAAGTACGGCACTTAATAATAAAGCAAATAAATCATTTTTTAGAGAAGCTGCCAACGAAACAATCTTGTTCATACGTATAGGAGAGAAGAAAAAGAAGAAATTTGGGTCGATGCAGAATTGATTCCAATGCGTTTTACATAATGTGTTTTTTGCTTCGATTTGCTGGATATATTTGCAGCGATCGAGCGAGATGCGTGTCGGTATCGAGTACGTACGTAGAATCAGAGTATACGCAAGTGTGTTTCGAACGGAAAAAGACTTTTCGATCTCCTCGATCGGGACGAGCGTATTCCATAGAGAATAAATGCAAAGAGGAACTAAAGAGCGAAGTGCGCGCTTCGACATATTTTTTTGCGAGTACGCGAAAAAATTCTCAAAGGACGATCGGAATGATGAGTCATTTCCTTTCACTCACACGGGTACGCATCTACAATTGATGTAAAAATAAAATGTGTTGGTCTAACGTTACAAAGAGGGCGAATTGAGAAAAAAAAATAAAAAAAGATCATCTACCAAGGATGATGAATTAAATGTATACATTTAGTATGAATATTCGTATACCAAAACGTATTTTAATTCGTGTAATGGACGAAACTTTAGAAGTGGCATTCGATTGTGAGGGAGCGAGAGCGAGAGAGAAAGACGAGTCTGCGTGAGAGTTTTGAGAATGGAGAATGCCCGATGAATTTCGAAATCAGATTAAACGCTTTTTCGTCGAATTGCGAGACGTCGGAACGCGACGAAGTTTTAAAAATGAGAAAATAGTGTAAGGTGGGCCATTTAGGACGCCGGTTTGTTACGGGCACGAGTTTCGTTGCGCGGGTCGTGCGCAGGCTCCGTCATCAGGGCCTGATCGTTTTTAGAATCCGTGCTAAGTTTATACAGACGAGAGCGACCGAAGCGTCGAGAGCTCCCGATCGAGCCAGCCTCGGTGAGAAAAAAAAAGAATTTGATAAAGTTGCATCTAGCTCGGTCATAGAAATATAATAGGACTTGATAAAATAAAGCGCATCTGGATCTCAATCAGGCCAAATATATAATTCCCGAATCAAAGGTGACGAAGTCACTCGTCGAACAAAAATAATAAATGAAATTTAAAAAAAGAAATAATAATAAAAAAAAACAGTGACGCCGTTACGTTGTACGCACATCTTCATATTTTGTACACGCAGATACCGCTTTTCTAATAATAATCGGCAAAGCAAAGAGGGACAATGATCGAGCGACGCAAGCATTTCCGTTTCTTCCTTTTCAACATTTCAATCCTATTTTTCGCCTCAATTTTAAGAACTCGATGGTTCTTCGTTTGTAAAAAATTCGAGAGAAGACCTTTTTTCGACGTCACTTTTCGTTTTTATTGAAAAAAAGAGAGACCAAGACGTTGATTAAAAAAAAAAACAAAATAACGAGAAAAACGGAAAAAAAAGAATTATCGATTGCCAATCTTCTAAATTCTAAAGAAAAAGAACACAGTACTATGTAATAATAATAAATATAACAGTAATAATAACGAATAACGATAAAAAATAGTATACACACGAGTATATGTATATTTCACATTAATCGCTGCCATTGGAGCTATACCAAAGTATATTCTAAACTATAATAAATCATGCCATTATGCACTGGATATAAAAAAAGAAACGGGAAGTGGTAGAAGCGAGAAAAAAAAGAGAGAGAGAGGCAACTAAAACTGGTATAAATGGTAAATTAGAAACTACATACGTTAAGTTTTAAGTGAACAATTGTTTGATCGAATTTCGGGGGGGGGGGGGGGGAAAGGAAAAAAAAAAAAAAAAAAGAAAAAAAAAAAAAAAAAAAAAAAAAAAAAAAAAAAAAGAGAAGAGAAAGAAGAGAAAGAAAAAAAAAAGAAAAAAAAAAAAGAAAAAAAAAAGAAGAAGAAGAAAAAGAAGAAAAAAAAAAAAAAACAATGTAACGACTGACTCA
>JAPYYW010000458.1:0-55919 GCA_030522545.1 Cremastinae sp. A BG-2022a | reverse complement strand
CGGAAGAATTAAGAGCTCTGGCGCCGAGTCGATTTCCTCCAGGCGTTCCTTCAACGACTCGCAAGTAACCTCGATGTCCTCCTGACCCGGCATAAATACGAGCACGTCGCCGCTCTTCGGCTGCAAGTGAATTTGCAAAACCTGCTTCACAGCTGCGTCCACGTAGTCCTCGACGGCGTTCTTCGAGTGCAAAACCTCCACAGGATAAGTACGTCCAGGTATTACGTACGTCGCCGCATTGCCAAAAAACGCCGCGAACTTGCTCGAGTCCATCGTGGCTGAGGTCACGATCAACTTCAGATCGTGGCGTCTCGCTACAACCTGCAATTTTTAACATATTGATCAAATTATGCAGCTCAATTTCAGTTCAGTACGAATTTGTTTCGAAACTTACCTCTCTAAGCAATCCGAAAAGCACGTCTGTCGAGAGAGAACGCTCATGCGCTTCGTCCATTATGACTACGCTATAACGATCGAGATCACCTTCGCGCAAGCTCTCACGAAGGAGTATACCGTCAGTCATGTACTTTATTACTGTCTGTAAAAAATAAAGCAACATTTTTTTATAGTTAATTTGATTTATAGATTTTATCAAGATCTTTACAAAGCGATAATACGTTGATCTGTACTTGAATTGCATTCTGTTTATTGACAAGCTTATCAAAATATAAAAAATCTGACCTCTTTGGATGTACAGTCCTCGAAACGAATGGCGTAACCGACTTTGTCGCCAAGGGCGGTGTCCATCTCGTCAGAGACTCTTTTGGCAACGGACATCGCGGCAACTCTTCTCGGTTGGGTACAGCCGATAATTCCGTTCGAGCTATAGCCATCTTCGTGCAAGTATTGTGTCAGTTGAGTAGTTTTTCCGCTACCGGTCTCACCGACGATTATGACGACGCTGTTTTCTCTGATAATGTTTAGGAGTTCTTGGCGCACAGCAAAAACGGGCAAGCTTCGTCGTTGATGCTGTATCAACTTCTGCCTGGATTCACTAGACGTTTTGCCCGTCCCGATGTGATGAGCGTACTTCTGTCCAGCCTTGAAATCCGTTTCCGGGCCGTGCTGCTCTCTCTCCTCTTTCTTTCTGTCGTGTACGCCCATTATATTGCCGATGTGCGTACCTGCGAGCTCCCAGTGCTTCTTTTGGGCTCGACGGCGCTCTTTCTGCTCGCGATACGCTTTTACCAGAGCCGAACCTTTCCTCGCGACCAGGGCCATGTCTGAGCTGGGATCTCGCACCGGCACGACCGGTTCCGGTTGTTTCGTAAACACGATGCGACCTGAAGTTTTAAAAAAAGTTAATTTTTTGTTTCTTGACAGTGAAAAATGATTACGGTTAATTTAGAAAATGTTTTACCATCCAAAAATGGAGGAACCACATTGTGAACCAGCAAATGGACACGAGTTTCTCCCTCGTCATCAGGATCATCGTCGTGTTCGAGCGAGCTTACTACTCCGGACGTCAGCATTCGGTTTCTTTCCCAGAGTTCGTTGTCCTTGTTGATCTGCCTCTGCTGCGCCGAGACGCGTTTTTCTCGCTTGGCCTCGAGCTCCATTTCTTTCTTTCGCGTGTATTCTTCCGAAACATCGGCGAAACGTTGATTCTCACCGTCGTCGAGGGCGTACCACTCGCGATCAAGCCTAAAAGATAAAAATCAGTAAATGCACACGAGTCATAATTTTTTTTCATATTCGTAAAAAATTGATAAAGTTTATGAGAGTAGAAAGAAAGATGAACATTCTCTGCTCCTCTTCCCAAATACATATGAGTCACATCATTTTTTTTCATATTTGTAAAAAATTGATAAAGTTTATGAGAGTAGAAAGAAAGATCAACCTTTTCTGCTCCTCTTCCCAAAGTGCCTTTTCTTCTCCATCTATCATGGGAGTAGCTCCTGTACCGCCTCTGTGATCTCGGTTCCAAGAATTATATTTGTAAGACGGAGTGAATTCACTCCTTATGCTGTCCCTGTAGTCCTTGGATCCATAAAGTTTGGGCGTTGGATGGTCCCAACTGGATCTTCGGGGTTCTTCATCATCATCGTCGTCCCAGTTACTCCTCGAAGTTGGATCCTGAATAGTCAAAGTACAAATGCCGAACGTCAACCAAATTTTATCAAAATTTGAATGATTTAAATTTGAATGGTTTAGTAATTTAAATGATTTAGCTTACTCTGGCCCTAATTTTCGGAGTCTGCGGTTCGTCTCTAAACCTTGGTGTTCTATCTCGTCTGTCACTGCTTCGACTTCTGTCTCGGTCCCTGTCTCCGCTGGCGTCTCAGCCTGCTCTCCAGTTTCCTTCGAGCTTCGACATCCACGCCACCGGTGTAGGTCGGAGTTTCCTCTTCGCGCGACCTGTACTTTCTGTCACCTCTGGAATCATGTCTCGATTTGTTTCTGGACTCCGACCTGCTGTTGCTCGGCTCCTGAGAATTTTCCTTTCTCTTGCGCTCCGCCAATTTGTCCAAGCCCAAATGCGAGACACTCGGCTTTTTAAACGTATGATCGGAAGTTTGTTTACGGAGTATCAATCCGCCCGTCTCGTTCCCGTCCGAACCTTCCAGTCTGAACACGTTCGAATTGTCTGTCATTTTTCCTAACCTACAAGCTCCGATCACGTATTTAAATAACTGAGGTCGGCTCTATTATTTACTTCCGTTTTTTCAGTTGAATATTTTGTCAGAATACTGATCTCGTGATACATAATTTTATCCGTTTTTTTAAATTCTTTCGTCCTTAACACTCGAGTTTTTCATTCTTGATATTGAAACGATGCAAGAATGAAATCACTTTTTTCATCCGTTCGTTTTATTTGTGTTGTTTCACAACAAAATGAAGGGTAGATCTCTTCTCTTGCTTCCGTGAATACACAATCGATAGGCATTAGTTGCCAGCCGTTGATGATCAAAATTAAATTTATCATCGTTTTCTAAAGCGTTACGAATAACTTTTACAACACAAAAGTTATTCCTGCAGTATAATTTTACTTTTTTATTAGTATTTTACTATAAAATACATTCAGCTGTAGTATAGTTTTTTAAAAAACGATGTATATTGAAGTCGGTAAGAGGACAAACACATACGAGGGCTCTGCAAACACTTCCTGAACTCGATTCTCCATTCCAGCGTATAAAATGGCGGAGGGAAAGTCACGTCGTGTTGCCCAAACAGAAGATTTATCAAACGTTGAGTTCGAAACGAGTGAAGATGTCGAAGTTATTCCCACATTTGACAATATGGGACTCCGGGATGAGCTCCTGCGAGGGATTTATGCCTACGGTAAGAATGAAAAGTCCGAATGTTTATCTCGTTAAAAACAGTCAACTCCTAACCTCACTTTTTTTTCGCCCGGGTTGTGAACGGCTCTCAAAGCCGTATTATTTGTACAATTGTCAAAATTTTGTGCCGTTAGTTGTACGCTAAAAAGACCGTTAATACGATTTTTCTGCAGGTTTTGAAAAACCATCGGCCATACAACAGAGGTCGATAAAGCCGATAATGAAAGGGCGCGACGTCATAGCCCAGGCACAATCGGGCACAGGAAAAACAGCCACATTCTCCATCTCCATATTACAGTCCTTGGATACGCAAGTGCGAGAAACGCAAGTCCTCATACTCTCGCCGACTCGAGAATTGGCCGTTCAGATCCAGAAGGTAATTCTGGCGCTCGGTGATTTTATGAACGTTCAGTGTCATGCTTGCATCGGTGGAACGAATCTTGGTGAAGACATAAGGAAACTGGATTACGGACAACACGTTGTCTCGGGCACACCCGGCAGAGTGTTTGGTAAGCAAGATTTTCAGTCGCTCATGCATTGTTTGATTATTTAATGTTATTGTTATCTAAATTTCCTTTCGTAATTTGCAGACATGATTAAGAGGCGAGTGCTGAGAACGAGAGCAATAAAGATGTTGGTCCTTGACGAATCTGACGAGATGCTTAACAAAGGATTTAAGGAACAAATCTACGACGTTTATAGATATTTACCACCAGCGACACAAGTTGTTTTAGTATCGGCCACATTGCCTCACGAAATTCTTGAAATGACCAGCAAATTCATGACAGACCCAATCCGCATTCTGGTCAAACGGTAATTCGACAATTTTATCATTTAGTTTCAGAACTTGATCAAATCTCGGTGCAAAAATAAATTGGTTTCTTTTTTACAGTGATGAGTTGACGCTGGAAGGAATAAAGCAGTTTTTCGTCGCTGTTGAACGAGAAGAATGGAAATTCGACACGCTCTGCGACTTGTACGACACTCTTACGATAACGCAAGCCGTCATATTCTGCAATACAAAACGCAAAGTGGATTGGCTAACGGAAAAAATGCGTGAAGCTAACTTTACCGTGTGCTCGATGCACGGTGACATGCCACAAAAGGAAAGAGATAACATTATGAAAGAATTCCGTTCAGGACAAAGGTAAAATTATTTAATTTCTATCACGGTTTTAAAGAAACTCTAGAAATTAGGCAAAAAATATAACAGTTTAACAAAGAATAAAATTATAATTTTCAATTAATTTTTGTGTTGACTACCCTGTAGTCACACATTTCATAATATGTAGTAAATGTGTGGTCATATTGAAACAATAATTGTAACTTTGGGTTGATTTGCAGTCGAGTTCTGATCACAACAGACGTTTGGGCAAGAGGAATCGACGTTCAGCAAGTCTCGCTCGTCATTAATTATGATTTGCCAAACAACCGAGAATTGTACATCCACAGAATAGGCAGATCTGGTCGTTTCGGCAGGAAAGGTGTTTCCATCAACTTCGTAAAGACTGACGATATACGAATTCTTCGGGATATCGAGCAGTATTATTCAACGCAGATCGACGAAATGCCGATGAACGTCGCCGATTTGATATAGAGAGTAAGAACACGCGAGGAGATTCACAACAGGTTCGACCAGTCAGGATGGTCAGCGGTACCATTTTTTTTTTCACAGAAGAAGATTTTGTTTTTGGACAATTCAGTGACAAATGTCATTATTCAACGATGTACCTTCGTGAGAGAGTTGAATTTATTTAACATAATAAAGAAATTATCAGAAGGTAAATTTGTTTCTATTTTCTCTGACGAAAACTTTATAATAACTATTTTTTACTAACGAATTTCATCTTAAATAAAACGTTTATATCTTTACCTGAAACTTCTCGCGGGTTGGCGAACGCGCAAGCGTTCCATCAGGGAGTCTCCGAGCATTTGGCTCAGCCAGTATAACAGCCCCCTTGTGTGTTGGGTAAAAAAATCAATAACCACCCCGTTGCCTCGAGAGTGTCAACTCGCAATGTTTTTGTTTCGCCAACCATCGCTTTTGACTTTTTTCTCAAAGTTATTCGCTTGAAGCATAAATTATTTATTTTCCTGACATTTGCAAGTAATCGTAAAACTATATCTTCGATGAGTTTTCACGAAAAGTACAAGGTCAAAGTCGCGATTTCGATGGAAAGATCGTGGAGAAAAGCGTGATCGTCCGGAGGTTAAAAAAAGCCCCGAAAGTGTCTACCCGATAAACAGCGATGTTTTGTAAACAAGAGAACTACCGAATGGAAAAAGATATTTCCGGCTCGACACCGAACGTCGTGTACATTGCCACGAGGAAAGTGAGATGTTGCTCGCAGAGCGGGAGAACAATGAAAATCACATAAACTGCATGCTGCGAGCCTACGATAAAAATATGGAGTGAAACCGAGAGTCGAACGTCAGTTGCGAAAGAGCGTCCGACAGCTTTTACGTGTCGATGATTTTTAATTAGAAATGAGCAGTACGATGGAGAACCAGCAAGATAATAGCACGATCAAGAGAGGTCAAGCATTGAGACGATATCAGAATGAATACAAAAAAGAAAACCACACGCAATCTCGTAAGCAATTGCAAGACGTTTAATTAATTTTAACGTCCTTACATACATTAAGGGGAAATATACACCTAGATGGTCGAAAAAATCAATTTTTTTTTGCATTTTCTTGAAGTTTGAGATCTTCAGAATATCTGGTGAAATGGGCAAGGTAATATTTCGATAAATAAGCCAGTTCGATGATTCTATGTAAGTTGACAAATTTCATGATTTATTCATTCCCAAATTTTCAAACGCGTTTTTCTCAAAACCACGTTTTTCAAATCGGTACCCAACATTTCTCGAATGCCAATGAACCGATTTCCTTGAGGTTTTTTGTGGTTATTCTATACACCATTATCTAGTACTTGTCATAGGATTTTTTTCCCGTTACTTACTTTTTCTTTTATAGGCAAAGTAATAATTAATTTTCGGCCCAAAAATCACTATTTATGTTCAAACGTCTGTCATTTTGTCATAAATTGATATTTTCAAAATCGGCTATGACGAGTACTAGATTACAGTATCTAATTTAATAATCTTTTTGGTTTTTTTTCGGATTATTTTTGAAGAAACGCCAGTGGGTACCCCCTACGCAGTTTTTTTTACGGCACTCCAAGGATCATACGATATCCTTGTACATGTTTGATATTTTTAACAAAGAAAAAAATGAAACATATTTTTGAATGTATATGCTTTTAGATAATTAAAACCCCAATCCGAAATTTCAAATAGTTTTCTTTGAAAAAATTCAAAAAAATGACCTCTTTTCCGGCTCCTAGGTGTATCTATGTCTTCCCCTAATCATTCGATATTCTTTACGAGTAATTCATTATAAACGATCATTGTCAATGTCCGGCTGAGTATAGTTTAATGAAATCGGTAAATTTGTACATAATTGATGTAAAATAATCTGCAGATATTCAGCAACCGAAGTTAGAAAATATGAGCCAGCAGCAGCAACAATTGTACGTGTCGCCTCGATCGACCGTAAGGATAGCGGTCTATTTGATGTCTGGAGTATTTCTCACGATGGAGGTCGAGCGAAGCACAACCGCACAGCAGACACTGAGCATCGTGCAAACCGAAACCGAGCTCGGACTGTCGAGATCACCGCCTGTCGTCGGCCAACCGGTGTTCGCGATGTGGCTCTGTTCCCCGCAGTTGGAAGTACAATTGCGTCCGAACCATCGGCCGCTCGAGGTCGCAGCGAAATGGCCGGCTCTGGTCAAGAAGTACGGGACGAACGATACCTCGGACGAGGAAGAGCCGATTCTCTATTTTCGAAGAAACGTTTTTTTAACCCGACGGGACGAAGAGCAAATCAAGGATCCGAAAACTCTCGAATTGCTCTATGCCGAGGCTAGACACAACGTACTTGAGGGTAAATTACTTTATACGTATTCCTTTACATTTTATTTATACTTATCCGCATCTCAAAATGGTTAAAGAATCATACAAGTTTTTTAATTTCCGCTCGCAAAGAACGACCTTGCAGGTCTTCTTAATCATTCGAAAGACTTGCTCTGAAAGGATGTAAAAAACCTGATAAAATTTGGAAGGAATATTCCTCGATATGAGATTTACAATTAAAACTTTTTAAAATATTCTATCTGATTCGTTGTTGAGTAGTTAAACGGCAAAATAACTATACATTACGATTTAATTAATCAACTGTTAAATATTTTATTAAAAATGATGACCTGTAGATTCCCTGATAACTGTAATGTCGACAAAGATATTAATTTTTTACATTTTTCATTGTTTCTATTTTTATGACTCATTTTCATTTAATTTATTTTTTAATTTTTTAGACTGTTAATAATATCAAATTTGTGAAAAGCAAATACTTTTCTAATGTTATAGTTATTACCGATTACTTTGAGTTTCAGGAAGGTATCCTTGCGAGGGACAAGCACGTTATGCGAGTCTAGGAGCGCTTCAAGCTCGCATTGAACTGGGACCTTACAATCCTCAAACGCACACTCTAGCTT
The DNA here is from genome assembly GCA_030522545.1 of Cremastinae sp. A BG-2022a. Classification (NCBI taxonomy): domain Eukaryota; kingdom Metazoa; phylum Arthropoda; class Insecta; order Hymenoptera; family Ichneumonidae; species Cremastinae sp. A BG-2022a. Next base: position 48,078 of record JAPYYW010000458.1, on the reverse strand, counting down.
ACTTCAGGAAGCACCGTGCGAGATTTCTGCCTCACCACTACAATTCTCCGAGCTTGCTTCTCGGGCTTGGTCTCGGCCTGGGTCTCGTCGGTGGCAAGGGTGCGCCGGAAGCGAGACTCCTCGAGCAGTACAAGAGAATACCGAATCACTCGGGAACGAATCCGAATCCCCGGAAACTCGTGAGAAAGTATCTCGAATTTTGCTGGGGATTGCCGACATACGGAGCAGCTTTTTTTCAAGGGCAGATTGAGAGACCGGTTCGCGGACTCGCTTCCTGGATTACGAATCGCGATCTGCCCGTTCTCATTGCCATCAACACAACGGGAGTTTACATCGTCGATGACATGCACTGTGTGAGACATTGGAAATATTTTAACGCACTTTTGTTCCTGCGCACACAAAATTCATCCTCATTTTCTCAACAGAGTCTTTTATTGGGTCTCAAATATTCCGAGCTCAGCTGGGAAATGGCGAAACCGACGGATGAGGCAAACCTCGACTGCCTGCCTTGTCTCTTCCTCCAGTTTCCGGTTCGTGAGAATGGTGCTCGAGTTTACAAAATTCTCCAAGTGTTCTCTAGACAAGTGAGAACATTTTTGCACATTCAGATTTGAAGCGCAATAATATTTATCATCGCAGCATTAAAATCGAGACCTTTTATCCCAGGCAATAATGATGGACACTCTAATTTCCGGTTTCGCCGAGGAGAGCCGGCAGAACGATGTCAATCCCGAACCCACAAATCAAAATAGACAAGAGAACTCTGTTATTACGAACATTGGTAATTTTACGAACAAACTCAGCAAGTTTACTCTGGCTACGTTCGATGATCAGGGTACTTATAAGTCAATTCTCAAATAAAGTAAAAAGGAAGCTTTAAATCAATAGGTTGTAGACGAAATTATTTGTTCTTTCAGGTCGTTGCATCGGTCAGATGGGATCGTGGTCTTTTCAGTGATAATTTTCAGAGAGAAGTGATACCCGTGATATCGAGGAAAATATACATTTTTCCTCAAACAAATGTATTTTCATTCATCGCAGATTAAAAACCCGACTGATAAGATATAAGTATATTATCGTATCTTCGTTTTGTATTTTTTGGAAAATATCCCTTACCTGGAAAAATATGTTCAATTGAGTATCGCGAGACGTTCGTCCGCCTTGAGAGTCATCACCATATTGCGGTAACGTTCAGGCGCCAGCTCGCAGTGACGTTGCAATCGTACGTCGAGAAGATGAAGATGAAAGTTTATGTCGTTTACTAAATTCAACAATTCTTCCTGTTCATCCTTTCGTTTGCCATCCGACTAGAAATATTGTTACGTTTGTTAGACCATAAAATATTCGTTATGAAATATTGCTGTCAATTTTACATAAAAGTTAAATATTGTTCTAAGATAATTACAATTGTTATTCAATTTATAAAAAAATATTTCATAGAAATTGTTGAAATTTAATATTGTTTATTATGGGAAATGAATACCTTGTTAAAAAAATGTTTATGGTCATGATATTTTGAGAGGAATTTTATTTCCTATACATACTTAAATTAATTAACTTTTGTATATGTAGGTAGATATTGAAAAGCGCAAGGGCAGCGTTGGGAAGAATTTACGAAAATAAGGAAATACCTGGGTTAGCCAGTTCTGAACTTGGATCAATTCCTTGCTGCTTTCGTCAAACATTTGCGATATATGATTAGCACGATTGGTCAACATTTTCTTTAGATCGTCCAAACACGTCTCTTTCACGTATAAAGCTTGCTCTCTCGTCAATTGTGAAGGATTGCCGAAACGTGCCAAGTAAGGTCCTAAATAATCGACTTTTAATTCAACTTCCCTTTCGCTTTGAGCTTTCAGCAATTTTTCCTATGGGAAAACACACAAGTTATGTATTTATTCTCTATCAGTTTTTTTGTTTGAAGGGTACAGAAATGAAATCCCACCTTGGCTAACATTCCAGCTTTCGCTTCCTCGTTACGATTCCTGTCAAATGGGGAAACCAAAAGTTTCGGTATTGCATACTCGGAGATTCGTTTTCTCAAAAACAACATTATCTCTGATTCCGCTTCTCTCACTGTTGCCAAACACTCGTCTTCAGCTTTCAACTGTTTCTCCAACTCGTAATAAAGATTCAATTGCTTTTCGGGAAGTGCCTTTGGATCTGGCTACAAGATTTTTTATTAAATTTTTAGTATTTAACAATTGTCTACAATAAAAGAGTAATTATAAAGAGATAAACAAGCGACGAATAAAAAATAGTTTGATACAAAAAAGTAATAAAAGTTCATGCAGATATCATTTAAATTTATAAATGTTTAAAAATTGGATAATTACATTGTATACTTGAATGTAATCTGGATTAAATAGAATATTTTCACCATCCTCACTGATCGGTGGTTTCATAAACTTTTTCGTTGCTCTGGTTATCCGATGTTTCTCATAGTGGTAGTTCAGATTTATCTCGTTTTTTATTAAATAAAAATCTTTTATAGCTATGTCTTTGGATGCTGGTAAACTTTTATTTCGATGATACTTTTCAGTGATTCTCTATTGTTAAAAATGTCTTGGTTGTCAAAACTTATCGAGAATTTTTTTTTAGTAGATGTCATTTTTTAAATTACCATAATTGATCTTTCTTGGGAGACAATGCTCTCGGTTGTAAAATATTCTATGTGTCTGTTCTCCGACAATTTGTAAATTAAATGGTTCATAAATTTCAAAGTTTTCAAATCTTGCATTAAAATTATTTTATTTCAATGTTACCGGTAGTAAAGAAAATCTTTGCGTCCGACGAAGTGTTGCGTTAGATAGGAAGAATCCAGTTCGACCTTTGACAGACCATCCATACGTACTATGTTGTAGAAATCCAAAGATCTGACTTCATTGATTCTGTCATTACTGTTGGTCGAATAACGATGCTCTACAGCAAACAATCGTTTAATTTCATTCAAATCCCTCTGAATATTTTATTTTTAGTTTTAGTTTTAATTTATAATGTTAAGGAAATGATTCATGAGTGTGATAAACTTTTTATATCTCTATCTCTATCATGTATATTGTACAAATCGTGCCTAAGGAATTATTTCTATGGCATAATAAATTTTTCATTAATTCATTCAATATTTATTGGAAATTATATCTAGGTTGATCTCTTGGATGATATTGTATTTTAGATAGGAGAATGTATTTCCTACCTTTGCAAGCATCCTGTCGACCTCTCTTGTAATAATCAACAGCAAGATAGGTATCCAGAATTTTTTTCGATTCTACGAGCATGTCCGCTCTGTTGGAATATTTTTCGTACACTTGGACAGGAAGCTTATAATCATAATCATCGTAACAAGTTATCTTCCGTATAAGTCCGTCCATTTGAACGTACGGAGCATACAAGTCGACTTTTGTCTTTTTAAAATACACGGTTTTTATTCCATTTGGATAACGATGTTCGAAATCTTAAAAAACATAAATTTTATTTCATAAAAGTATATGTAAGTTACAAAACACATTTTTAAGAAGTAATATTTAAATATTTTCCCTAAGACCAAAGTATTTTTCAATAAATGTTCAACAAACCCTGAGTAAATGTAACATGTGTATCACATGATATACTTGAATGTGGACTAGAGAATCATAAAACAAGAGTTTAAAATAATGAGCAAATAAATGATTTACCTAAGCTGTGAATTTCGATATTTTCAACATACGAAAAAGGCATGTCTAAATGTTTATCTTGCTCAGTGATAATATCTTCATCGACTTCCTCGTCTGCATTAATTTTAGCGGCAGATTTTGTTTCACTAGGCAAAAGTGGTGCCCAATTACTCGTATCGTTTAAATTCCAATCCAGTTTGTAGCAAGCTTCGTCGCAGGTTTGCATGTTGACCCAGTAATTTTTGTCGTTCCACAAGCTCTCGACCCCGTGGTACAAAAGTTTTGTTTTGGGATCGTCCGGAAAATACGATGTACCGGAAGTTGGCTCAATGAAAAATGGCTTTTCGACTTCTTGATCGCGAGGACCTCCGGGTTCCGGCAACACCAAGACCCAGGCATGTATTCTGTGGCCCCAATAGTCGTCCGGATATGGACGTTCTTGTTCCTATTTACATTTCCATTATTTTAATTTTTTATTCTTCGCGATGAAAGATGATATATAATTTTATAGATAAAAACATTCTTAAATTTCTATTCATAAAAATAATAATTAGTTTATCGTGATAAATTAAAAAAATAAGTGAAGTATACATGAATATGAACAAAGGTTCGATATTTTTTTATTATTAATAAGTAAATGAAAATTATTTGTGCCTGCAACATTCTTGCTCGTTCTTTCTCCTGGTTCTCCAATAATTCTTGAAGTTTCTGCTTTTCTCTCGCTTCCATATCCAACAGAAGCTTACTTCGGAAGTCTGGTGGTTCTTTCATTTTGTACTTGGACGTATCAGCAGATTCCTTAACGACCTCTGGCTTTTCCGGTTCCGGTAAATAGGGACACACCAGCATCGTCGTGTCGCAGAGCACTTGTTCCCTCGATGCGTATCCACTGACGACAAAGGCATCGTATCCCTTGCCCAGCAGGAAACTAACCAGAAGAGTCGCGCACTCAAAATTGTTGCCTCGTTGGAAGTTCATCAACCATGTTGGAGATCGTAAATGTGTTGGCTACGCAAAAAAATGACGCACCATTTAAAAAATCAATATATTAAGAAAATTATTATAACAATAATGAATCTTGAACGTCATTTTGACCCTTTTTATCAACAGCCGATGTTGCAGAAAGCAGAAACAAATTTTTCCCTCTTTATATACCTTTGACCGACAGAAATTAAGTTTTTTCTCGAGAGTGCTCGGAAGGAGAGCAAGATGACTCTAATGATGTTTTTGAGGAAGAAAAGTGAACCGTTTCCTCCCGTATACATAGATATAAACGCGAGGCTGAATATTTTCCATGGTGGGAGAAGAAAGAGCATAACAATAATAATCTGTAAATACACGAGTATTAAACGCTCCTGCGAGAAACCTATATTCTCAAACGCGACCACGTGCCGCTGGTTGGAGCGTAGTACTACGTACAGCATATAGAATCTTGACCTACGACTCTGACGATTTCCATCTCTTCCCTCTCTTTTTTCCTTTTCTCTCTTTTTCATCTGCTCAACGGTGAATTTAAATTTGAGTCGATAAATCACGAGTCAGGCTGCTCTCGAGATTCATCAGGCTCGACACAACTAATTACGCAAAGTGACACACTCTGTTGAATAGTATCGAATGACTCGTGGCGACCGATTAATTCGTACGATCGCGAATATCATCAGGGATACAGTGAATGGTGTTAAATAAGAGATACACGTAGTTTTCTTTCGTAATCGGTGATCGCCGGAGCGTGAAATATATTTCGAGCCAAAAGAATAGAGAATGAAGAAGTGTATGTTTGGTTAAATCGATTTCGAAGGTACAGAATATATAGAGCCCGGGCTTGGACTACCAAAATTCGAGATTTCTTCGGCGGAGGTGAATTTTCCCTCCGAGGTTTTCGGTCGCAATTTTCCGTAATACGAGCATCAGAGGCGAAGCGACGGGGTCCGCGGGAAAAGAGCGTCGCACACAAGCTCCCGTGCACACACGAACAGATATGCACAGAGGCTGCAACGGGTATTCGCGTCTTCTCTCGCGTTGCCATATTCTTTTTCTCCTCTCCGCTCGTCGCCGCTATCTTTTTCGTCTCTTTTCTCGCGAAAACACGTAACGCGGGCGAGCACAGGGCGCAGTCCGGGTGGTGAGATGGCCAGTGGGTGGTTGGTCATGTTCCCTTTTGGCGAATAGAGAAAGAGAGAGGGGTGAATCGAGGAGAGAAGACGAAAGGTAAAGAGAGCGGAGGAGAGAGACAGAGGATCGGAGCGAAGGAGAATCCTTTGCCAACCCCCGTACCGACGAGGTACACTCTATGTGGCCCATCGTTGTACATACATATATATGTATATATATATATATAACCGGGTTGTGTACTACGGTTATACATATGTATATATCTCGCCGTACATAATACCCGTCGTACACCGCGCTCTCGCGTCACCCTCATTCCGTGCGACCCCTTCGACCGTCACCCACGTGGGACTACACAACTCGGGGGGTGTGAGGGAGCAGACAACGCACGGAGATACCGTCGCTCTCTCTCTCTCTCTCTCTCCCTCTCTTTCTGTCGACGTCGTCGTCGTCGTCGTCGTCGACGTCCTCGTCGCCGTTGCCGCCGACGTCGTCGCAGTTGCCGCGGCCGCCGACGCGGCAGCTGCGCTCAGTGGTGCTCAATCTACCCGCGAGATATCGCCTTTCCTTCTCCACCGTTTTTTCTTCCCTCTACTCTCGCGCCTTTCGCCTCGGCGACTCGCGAAAAATAATACCCGCACGAAAATGAAGTTTCACGTTGGGGAGGTTCTCTCTTATCGCTCTCTCTCTCTCTCTCTCTCTCTCTCTTACTCTTCGTCTCGAGACGAGACTCTCGTTCGGCTCCTTTGGAAATACAGTTCGCTCTACCTTTTTTCCCTGCCCAGATGAGCTCGTTTACTAATCAAGTTGTCACTCGGACCTGAGATTTGTGGCGTTTACTGTTCATTTACCCTCTTTGCGTTTTCATCCGAGACACGATTAAACTGTAATTCTAAGTTTTGGGGATTACAACATTTTTCGATCTTTTAAATTGATTAATTTTAATGGACTTTCAGCTAAGAGAGTGGATTTCTTTCTTTTTTATTCGTAGATCAATCATGGAAAGATGGTCTTGATTATTATACTTTTAATACTTTCAATAAGTAATCATATAGTAAGATTAGTTTTATAAAATAGAGAACTGGTTTGACTAGATAATTTTTAATATTTACTTATTTTTAATTCTGTAATTATTGACTTTTTAATAATATTAATAATGAAGAGAAGAACTTGATAGTATTAATAGTAATAAAATTAAACATTCGAGTAAGATTTTAGTTTTATACAAAAATAAACGCTTATCAATTACTACGAAAAGTTTGGTCATTATCCAGAAATGGGTCGACTGAAAATTGAAAATATTTACTTAATTTGAATTTTATAATCTTTGGTTTTGTAATAATATTGAAATGAAGAAAAAGGTATTCACAAAACAAAATCATCATTTTAATAAAACTTATATTGAATCTTTGATTTTAAAATAATATTGAAATGAAGAACAAGGTTTTGACAAAACAAAATCATTATTTTAATAAAACTTGGTTTCAGAATTTAAAATTTATGCTATTAATAATATAAACCTGAATAATGTCTAGAACAGCCATAACAAATTTAACTCTTTGACATAAAAAACTTTTTAAATTAATATTTAATCAATATTAATTAATTAATATTTTTGGTTAAATAATCAATGAATTATCATTAAATGAACGCACTAAGATAAAGAAAGAGTCTGTTTTAACTTTAATAATATGATTAACTCATTATCTTTATTTCCAATAAATGATATTATGGACATTATTTTATTTCTCAATGATGTTTAGCATACCCTGCAATATCGAATTTATTGAATATTAACATGGTTATTAAAAAATTCATATATAGTCTCACGAACATCAAATATCAAATATACAATCGATGCGCTTAAAATTTATTCTTCTAATTATACTGAGCTAAAAGTATATAGTAAAAGTATATAAAATAGTAGATCTAAATATGAATATGACAATCATACTGATTATTATGGAATTATAAGTACATTCTATTTAAATCCTATCCTATAAATATATTTCGATCGTTTTTCTTAAAGATGTATATTTCTATACATATATATTTAGTTCTGTAATATAATGAGAATAATTGTCATTTTGTGATAAAATCCACCATATCATTATTTCTCTCAGAGCGTATAATTCTAGTACGCCAGTGTCGAATAAGCCAAATACGCATCGCCAAAGCGTATCCCTTTGATTGACCGAATCTTTTCTCAATGCATTTTATATCGGAGACACGATCGAACTGCGTCGAATATGTGGTTGTTTCGGGATGATTTACACGAAACAAAGCCCCGGGAATAAGCATTTCGAAGAAGGTCGATGTCGAGAAGAAGAAGAAGAGAGAGAGAGAGAGAGAGAGAGAGAGAGGAGCCATCGGGGTTAGAGGCGCGGGTTTCGCGGGAATATAAGACGGACATATCGAACGAATATGCGAACCGCTATTCGGAGTCCGCGCCCCAGCGAGAGCGGCTTGACTAGGCAAACTCTCCGCGTACCTAGTACCCGGTATTACCGGGATGTTTTATATATATAGGCGTGCATGCCAAGTAAGACCCGTATATCTGTGTTCGCCCATATAATATACGCACACACATACATATACGGGGAGCGACATATAGTATATATAGCCGGGTGTACATGGAGCGAGTCCCCTTGGCGTATGTACGTTGCTTCTGCCCCGTCGTCCAACATAGGTGTGTTTCTCGCGCTCGGAAGAGCCCGCGCTACGTGCGCGATAGCGAGACCGGGTGGCGGCCGGCGGGGCGCGAGGGAGACGGACGGAAACGTTGTACATAAGCCTCGGGGCACATAAACGCGCTCGCGCTCCTGCTGCTAGCACCGTCGTGTGTACTATACGCGAGAGAGCACGCTCGCGAGATCGAAAGGGGCCGCGAGGGAGGAACGAGCCAGCGAGCGCGAGACCGAGAACGAGCGACGGAGACGGGACGAGAGAGGTGAAACCAAGGGAAGCGCACCGAACTCGCACACCGACACCGGCATCGGCCGCAGGACTCGCACACACGCCGGGCATACTAAATATTTTCTATATATACCTAAGATGGGAGAGAGAAACGAGCGAGACGCCGCCGGTATACACCGTGGACAGCCTCGGCCAGAATTCGCGAGAGCAGAGCAAAAAAAAAGGAAAGGAGGAGAAGATATAAAAAAAAATGAGGAATAAAAAAACGTACGCGAACCAGAACCCGCCAAGGATATACGACGCACGGTCTCCTCTCGTGCTGACTAGAAATTTTCTACGGTTATCCCGATCACTCGCGAGAAAGCTATATAGTCAACTTGAGACAAGATTTTCCTTGTCATTAATTGCGAGTTATTCCTCGTGAGGAACTTTTGAGGGTATACTGTAGTGTGGACAAACCAGACAAGATAATTCTGACCAAGTCTGAACGAAGTCGATGATAATAACACAATAATAACTGAAATATATTATTTAAATGTTTTTAAAATAGATTAGATTCGTCAGGAAATTTAGCTTGCCGATTGTCACAGAATTTATAAGCAATTCACAGAACTTTGTAAGAACAAAAATAAATTTGAAAATTAGAAATTTACACCGTTACTTCGTGTATGGAGCATGAACGTTCAATCAAGCTATTGACAATAATATAGACATATTCATTAGTAAATTGTATAAATTTTTGCGAGACACGATCAAGACGTATTCGAGCCTGTTTTAATACATATACTGTATATATCTTTACTATAGTTGGATCGCTTCTTGATCAATATTCAAGCTATTTGTATACAATAATTCTAGTCGGATATAATATAATGTTTCTATATATAGGGATAAGATATATAATTGATTATATTAAGAAATTAATGTGAGGTCGATATTTACCGAAAGTCCGCTGTACTCTACCTCTTACATCTTTTGCATTTATTCGAAGCAGTAATCAAAAATTTCTCAAGTATTAGGATCTATCGAATGGCGATATGACATCTGGCAGCAAAAAAAACGAACTATACTTAAAGCAAATTTTCTAATAGTAATTATACGTATTATACGATATTTATAATAAAGAGTTATTCAGTTATTAGTAAAAATGGTATCAGTGATGTTTACTCGTCAGAAAAAGCAAATAAACGTGAAGTACAATGTGATGAGAGATTGAAAGAATGCATCAAAGAAGCAGTTGGAGGTTGAAACTGACAGGACTGTCAACGTCACTTCGCTGACTCCGCACTAATTTTACCACATTTTCATTACATGCAACCTCAAAATTGCGTTTTCCTTCAACAAAATAGAATTCTTTGAGATCGGAGCCAGTCCAGTCACTTGCACATATATTTACCATCCATTACTACATTTCATGATTCTCTTATGGTCGTCATTTGACAAATCCCAATACAAATTGAGAATGAATAAAATACAAAGCTTTTTTTTAATTAGATCTTTTTATAATTTTCATTTTCAAATTAGATGCATTGACTTATGTAACGTTACGAAATCTCTCTAAAGGATATCTGATATAATATATCTTAGACATCTATAATATATCTTGAATAAGGAATAAACCAAACAATAAAGTCCCAATTATAAGTATATATGTATACTGGAGGACCGTTGAAACAAAACTTTATCTTCATCATAATTATTTATATAAATTCTATTGCAAACAATAATATCTTTTATCGTTATTATTATCAGTATTATATATATATATATATATTTTCCATTATAATTATACAATTAATCATATTAAATACAAGGATATATTTCTAAATACGTCTCTATATATATCGCGAATAATGCGTAACGCGGAGAGATCCCTCTCCTTTTCTTGTATCCGACGTCCCCCTTTCGTAAAATTCTAGAGCGCGCGAGAATCGCGTTGACGGAAAAATATAAGGGAAAAAAGGGTGAAAAATAACGAGAGACGGGAGTCGCGGACTGGCGTTCCGCCAACTCCGTGCCGTTTTCCATCACGGAAAAAATAGTCAATTTCTTTTATCTGTCTGGCGATCGTCGTTCCGACGAGAGGAGAAGCCCGGCTGATGTGGCCGAGCGTATACACCGGTCCCTCCGAAAAAATGTCTCTCGCGAAAATGCCCGCAGGGGGACAGGGCGAGCGAGCGAGCGCGCGCGACGTTCTTCCCGAATATATACATTATTCGGGCTAATCTGCGATGCGCGAACTCGCAAACGAGTTTCAAAAGCGTCGCGGCGTTAACGCGGCGGGCCGTCTGCGAAAATAGTCCGGGGTACACGGCTTTCCAATTTTCGTAACAAGCGCGCTGCGTGCGTGCGTGCGTGTATTCATATTTCGCGCGTAACATGTGCACGCATGTATATATACGCGCAAAAGTTATTTCGCGTGTCGGAGTAGCGCGCGTGCAGATACGCCGGGTAAATTATATCCGCGTATATAAACGATGTTCGGAAAAACCTGGCGGGCGTTCGCGACGAGAACGGCCGACGGCTTCGTTTAACGGACGATTTGCCACTTTACTCATGATTGCCCGGCCGATCGTTGTCCCTATCTCTTTCTCTCTCTCCCTCCCCCCCCCTCTGCTCCCCTACCCCACCTCTCGGTCTATCACCGTCTCTCTCGCGTTCCCTAATTTGCCATCCGAGCGCAGGGGCGAGTGAAAAACGAGGGGGCAGAGACGAAAGCCGGACCGGGGGGGATCCGCGGGGAGGAAGGGATCGCCCGACGCGAGAGCAACTCACGCGGACGCGACTGCGGCTCTTCGGGCCAGCGGCCGCGGTCGATCGTTATGAATCCGTTACACATGTGTTCCCTAACACACACACACACACGTGCACGCGATACGGCGTTTCGTCGCGTGTGCAGTGTGTAAGCGATTAGAAAACGCGAGGGAGGCTACCGCATCGGCTCGAGCTCGAGCTCGATCGAGATCGAATCCTATCTCGCTCTCTCTCTTTCTCTCTCTTACCTATTAAAGTAATCGTATAGCTGCAGACTAGTCGAAAGCCATGAACAACGACTTGGCGTGATTTACGAAAAAATAGAGACCGTCAAAAAAAAGGAACCTATATGAGATAATTTATGAGCATCAACAGAATGGTAAATAATTTCGACGCGGATAATCGCTGTGTCAGATAATAGTTCTTATCGTTGAGAAGAAAGTTTTGTTGAAATTATCATGGTGATTTGACTCAAGGCGGCGATATACGTCTAAAGTTTTATTTTGTTAATCTAATTAAATACAATTAAATCTTAAGTCTAAGAATTAATAGGTAAGTAGTAAGTATTTTTTTTTTATTAAAACAAAATTTGTTGAAATTACCATGGTAATGACTCAACGCATCTGAAATTTTATTTTGTTAATTTAAATATATGTATACTATATAATAGTTATTTCAGTTATTTAAAAGTTTTATTTCGTTGAGTCGAATAATTTATTTTTTTTTTAATTTCAAAATGAATCTCATATTTTTACAAATATTGTCCATTCATTATAAATCGAACAGATTGATAACAGAAATTAAAATTGCGGTGGTACTCGCATGAAACGAATTTAAAAATAATTTCATAAACATTTTCATAAATTTTCCTTAGCATTACACGCAAGTGTGTGTTAAATTTAAACAAGATTCACCACTTGAAAATTTAGATATTTATTGGTGAAAATCACAATTTTTTGTATAATTTCCAATAAGAACCCATTGCAATTTTTAACACGAATATCTTGATTACCAGATGATGAAACGTTTTTAATTTTTTTTAGCATACGTTGACAAAAGTTTACATGGTTTTTCAAGAAGTTATTTTTAAAAATTTACTCTCATGATTTTGCTATTACTTAATACAGGAAAAAACAGTTAAAAGTGCCTTAAAGAACCTCCGTAAAAGAGTGCAATAATAGGAAGGATAAAAATATGAGGATTTTATTTATACTTAAATGGATTTTGCAATCTGCACAAGATTTGCGTAGGTAGATAGTGCTCGTCTAGTTTTATGTGGTACAGAGGACGCGATGAGCGATCGATTTGGACTGCTTCGCAACGGAGCGCTCGTATTTGACACTGCGTTGGCGCAGCGATCGAATTATTTTGACCGCGTTGCCGCTAGGGGTCAGCAGCGCTTCTGTTTTGCTTGAACAGCTGATATTACGGAAAAAAAGTTGTTGCTCAGTTTTTCTCAGGTAAAAAGTCATTTTCGAGTAAAAGTTCATTGAGAAAAGTTGTTGTAAATTGACTGAAGAACATCATGCTCGAGTTACAAGGTCGTTAAAGGTCAATTGTTCTTGATATATGATTGAAAAAAATGTCGAAAAAAAAATTATTTAGATTTAAAAACAAAATTAAATAAACATTCTTTAATGTCGTACAAAGCTTCATGAAAAATTTCGTGAGGCTTCGCAGTGTAGAAGTTCAGATATGTATTGTTAAAAATCGTAATATGTATTTAACATGTGTGCTCTTATGGCGGAGTACCGAAAATAGTGATTTTTATCAATAAATATTTTGACTTCCATAGTGTAAATCGTTCTAAAAATTGGCCCACATGTGCATATTGTGTCAAAGAAAGTCTATGTAAATTTTTATCAAAATAGTATCAAAAATATTTAACCTCACAACAACCTTAAACGATGGAGTGCCCACGTAAGGAAATGAAGTGACAATAAAGAATTCAAAGTAAATATAAAAGTTTCTTTAATAATGGGCGATGAACTAAAAAACTATTAGAAAACCGGCTCCGAGTTCGAAAACATCACACAATCGTCGCGGAGAAAGTTGCGATAATCGCCAAACAGCCTTTGTTCAGAATTTGCTAGAAAATGATGAATATAATTTAATATCGCGCGTAATATTTCGAACACCGTGTTAAATTTTCAGTACTCGTATGTCTCGTAATTCGGTCTTGCGTGAGAAGTCAGTCTTCTTTTGAACATAGTAGAAGTGACTCTATTTCTCTAAAGACTCTAAAGTTTGAATTATAGTTTCAATTATAGTTCGCGAAGAGCTCGCGAGTTTGACACTTACTGCTTTTTTAAGACGTCAAAATCATTATAGAAGAGCTGAAAACTCTCCGATATAATCAACGGAAAATGGCAATGGAGTTGAAGCGATATAACAAAAAATTAAATTTAATATTAAATTCTATTTCAATGTCTAAGTCTAAAGGTGCAAAGAAAGCCGATGAATTGTCAAATTTGTGACTCCCGTTTGACACAATGGGAGAGTTTGACGATTTCGATTATAAACTATTGAATGATAACACTGGCCTACAAAAAAAACTACGTTATTGTCAAAAGTACAGACAACTTTTTTTGTGAGCCAGTGTAATGAATATCAAGCTGAATTTGTAAGTATTGAAAAATAGCCACAAGCTTTTAACTGATTAAACTGCTAAATTCAATTTAAATTTAGGTGTCATCCCTGCTACAAAATTATGATCGAGTCATTTGAGTTAGAAAAAATATGAACTTAATACTCAAGAGATTCTTTCATAAAGACGTCGTCTCGTCATTTAATGTTCGCAGAAAAAGACAAACGTAGAACGTAGAATATGCATATGTGAATATATATACTTGTTCATTAAATTCCAGAGACTTTACAACAAGCCATAGAGAATTATTCAGAAAGACAGTATATTGAGTCTTTGGGAGTAGTTATCACCGGTTCAAGGGATTGGGGCATAGTGAAGCGACAACGCATCGATAAAAATTACTTATGAAATAATTACTTACGTCGGAAAATCCGACGTAACATCAAATTTTGGAAGAGTATTAAATATTTCATATTGATGATAAATGAACTGAACTGAACTGGACATAACGTAAATGGCTAATTCAATAAAAAATTTTTCTATAATTTATTATTGAAGAAAAGACCAAACTTTCTTGCAATACTGTGGTCAGAAAAAAAAGTAGTACCAACTATTTTGATTTCCATCTTTCAGGATAAAAATCGACGCACATTGTATTTTAATTTTTATCCATCGACATCGAAAATATTCAAAGAAAATTCACGTTTTTTTACCGTACGTTTTTTACAAAAGTTATCGTAGTGGAATCAATCGAGATTAATCTTTGTCAAGAGACGAACGCATAAGATAACATTTTTTTAAACGTACTTTTCGTACTTTTCATCTCTAGGCGAATCGGTATAAAATAATATTTTTATCACAGCTGCAGAGTTGCATGTATCCGGTCGGAAATTTGGCGTACATGAAAAAAATCAGAAATTTTTTCTGACAGCTGTCATCCACTGGGAGGAAAAGAACTCGAGCCATTTTCGCCAAGTTCTTGCACACTTACGTGTTCAGAAATAGTTTGTCGAGTTGTTTGCACATATCTGAGAAAGTGAAAACTGTGAGAGAGCAAGAGAGTGATATATAGATATACATATATAGATTTTATTTTATATAGATAGATTTTATTGATACCCGATCTATAACTGTATGGAGCGAAAGAGAGAGAGAGAGAGAGAGAGGGAGAGCGCGAGGGAGGGAGTGAAGTGGCGGAAAGTAAAGAAACGTAAAAGAGAAAGTGGAAAAGGGATAGAGTGTCGAAATAGAGTCGGGTTGGAGAGCCCTTATCGAAATCGTGATTCAGGCAACATTCTCCGGAGACCCCCTAACCTATTAACATCCATATCACAATAATAGATGTATATATATACGCTACGTTCATATGTGCAAGACGTGTAAGCGCGGAACGGTGTGTGTATCATAACGGGTGGTACATGCCCGGACCACTCGCTCCGTTTTCCCATCGTATATGCTTTCTCGCACACTCCCTATATATTTGCCCGTAACTCACCGCTGCTTGCTGCGTGCGTTCCGAAACCCTTCGTGAGCAATACTTCATGCGCGTATTCCCGTTCTTCCCACTCGACTGCCTCAACTATAAACTGCCGATTTCCCGAAACGCGTTTCCCTAATTTTAATCAGGCACGATCCAAATTGCGAGTTCCTCCCGATTCCCTTCCTATTTTATGAATAATTAAGGTTGTCCTATCGCTGCGGACTATATAGTCAAAAGTCATCTGCAGCTAATTGACGTTATATTTACGAAAAATTGGAGATCATTCTTAAAATAGGAACAGATAAGAAAATTTATGTATCATAGATAGAATTGAAAATAATTTTTACAAATAATTGCAACATCAAAAAATGTTGATCAACGTTTCGAGTAATACTCGAGACTATATAGTATACTAAAAACTGTAAAGCGTCACGCAGTCGAAAAGGTATACGTTGCGTTCGGAGTAAAAAAAAAGGAAATTGTAGATTTTTTTTAAATAACCGAGAAAAGATGTGCACACACATCAAACGAAATAAGTTTATGGCAAAGTTCATTTTTTAAGACTCTCATCGAGATTAAATTATATGATGAGAATCTCATCTCACCTCATTATGAATTATTTTTCTTTACATACGTTTTATTTAGTTCATCATTTTGAGTACGCTGAAAATCTCATTTTGTGTCAGACATTTCTATAAAATTTTCACGCAGTTATTTCATCGTTGCGGTAAAATAGATTTATTAATATATGTATAGTTCATAACGAAGTTTTTTTTTAAGATAAGTTGTGGATTGTTCTTTATGAACTCATCATGAATAATTTTTTTTACGTGAGTCGATCTTTATTTGATCAAGAATTTAAAGTGCACTGAGAGAAATCACGATAGTGGATTTTACCATAGAGTGACAATTATGCTGATTATTTTATAACTAAATATATGTTTATAGTAAAATAAAGTATATTTAGGATAGAATCTAAACAGAATATAATTAGTTCCATAATAATTAGTATAGTTACTTTTGTATAGTAAAATTTATAATTCTTTTCTCTGAGTGTGTGCTGAAAAAAGTCTTGAAACTCGAACAAGAAATAAAAAATATTTTTTAATAAAACATATTTTTAAATAATTTTTAATATTTTTAATTTTTAAATATTTTTTAATAACAAATATTTTTCAATAAAAAATATGAATACTGTGTTTCACAAAAGAGTAAAGCTCGGTAATCGCGTCGGTTACCCACTGAAAAGTATTTTACTTCATAAAAGCATACGCTCGCTGCTCGCTGAGATTCGAGCAGCGTGATAAGACAGTCCCCCAACAGAGGGATGAAATCGCGATCGTTTTTTACCCCGGATATTCGTCAGGAAAGAGAACGGACCCGAGGAGAAATTCGGCAGTGCGCGGAGACGCGGGGATTTTAGATCGGAGTCCGGTGCGATTTCGCTGCTGTCTTTCGCAGGATACGAGGCATGCACACGTGCATCCCCGCATATACGCGCAAAGAAGAGCAGACGAGCACTCGATGCAGTTACAGGCGAACGACGACAACGAGACTGGAGCAGCGAGAGAGAAAATTTGTGCTCGGGAGAGCGAACGCGCCATAGGTAGATAGCGATAGATAGAACGAGAGAGAGAGAGAGAGGTAATGAAAGAGCAATAGGAAGCTTCGTGCGAGAGTTGAAAGGGTAGGCGATGTTTGCTAGAAACCCTCTCTCTCTCTCTCTCGTTTTTTCTGTCGTACAAGAACGGACAAAGATGGTACATCGCGTCGAGAGACGAAGATGGACGGAGTCCTCGATCCCGTGTGCTACATATTTGTACTCGCGCGTATAGAGACAGGTATATACATATACCCATATATCATATATGTATATATGTGTGTAAGTGTCTATATATATATAGAGAGAGAGAGAGAGAGAAAAGATATAGAGGGAGGAGGTTCGTGGAACGTCGAGGTAGCGTTACAGAGAGACTAGAAAGGGGTGTGCGAGGGTGGCAAAGTGTATATATATAGTGGAGATGGTTATACGAAGAGGGATATATAGGAGAACGGAGGTTCGTGTCGGTTTATAGTAAGAGAACGCCGAGAGAGCACGAACGGGGAGAGAGAGAGAGAGAGAGTGAGAGAACGAGGGAGGAACGAGAGGGTTGGTTGGTCCTCTCGCTGATTACGTCGCAGGATAGCCCGGCGCGAGGACGCCGTTGCTGCTGCGACGTGGTCGAGGTCGTCGGTCTATAGCATGCCTCGCCGGCTATACCCTCGTTCCCTCATCTGTACACCTATACACCTCGCTTGGCTCAGGTTATACCGTTTTCCCTCGCCGTACAGCCCACGGAGAAGCCGAGCGAATGAGGGAGAGAGACACGGCTTTGCCCGCTCTCGCGCGAATATATCCGCAATGTCCTACCAAACCCGCGCGTCCTCTCTCTCTCTCTCTCCCCGTCTTTGTCTTCTCCTATCCGTTCCTCCTTCTGCTCCCGTTCCTCTTCTCCTTCCCTGTGTCTTCGCTCTTCTCGCTTCGTCCATGCCTCTCGGCCTCTCTGTACATCCATCTCCTTTCCCTCTTCCGCTGTCTCTCTACACATCCACGTTACCTCGCGATGCTTGTTGCAGCATGCATGCCCGCTTGACTGGTGGATGCCTCGAGTCTTGCTCCTGATATTCTCTTCCTCTCTCGTCGCCAGGATTGATCTCCCATCTCTCTCTCATCCTCTGTGCTTTCGCTTCTCCTCTAACCAACGAGGCCTCTGCGGCCCTAAGCCAGACAACCGAGCCGCGGCGTCCTCCGGCATACAAACTCTCGCATGGATCACCCACCCCAAATTGTCCCTCTATGCTCCCGTGCAACCAGCTCTAAACGCGATTATATTTATAAAATTCATTTGCATCGGACACTCTCGTAAAGATTTTCTCGTTTACGATCCCCGTTACTCTCTTGTCGTACACGCGTCGTTTACCCAACTTGATATTTGCGATCACTTATTTTCGACTTTCGACACTCGAACTGTCTCCAGAATTTATTCGACAGTTGGCTCGTTAAGGTTGCGTCGAGTTCAATGAGCGTCGATGGATTTTGTTCACAATTTGCATAAACTTTTTTTTGCACGTGCATTATATGTCAAATTTTAGGAAGCTTTATCGTACAGATGTCAAGATCTTTATTGGTTAAATTCAAGTTTTTCTCTATCCTTCGATAACAGCGCATATTACAAATTGCTGTTTTCAACAAAAAATATCTTGACTTCCGGACGATAATGCATTCTGAAATTTTGAACAGATTTTTATACAATGTCGAACAAGCTTTAATTTTTCTTTTAATTTATAGAAAACATTTTGTTAGTTATATATAAAGTATGCCTGATCTTGGATGACTTTGAATTTAGAGTAAATTGTTTTTTAGTTAATTTGTAATAACTTTTGCTTAATGGACTCAAACTCGTAAATCACTCTAAACGTGAGAAAAACTAAGAAATAAAACAGAATGAATTTGATAGAAAATCTGAGAATTACATTATTTAAGCACTGATATACATTCTTGCAAAATTTCATAACAGCTCTTGAAAAATATGTAATAAGTATATTTAAAAATTATTATTATTAATTTATGTCTAGTATTCACTGCATGAACAGATATCGATACTTTGCTGCTATTCAAATATTCTCTATTTTATAAAATATTTCGTATGGAAATCTTAATACGAAAAATATACGAAAATCGAAAAAAGTACATCTTGAGGGGCAAATATTTGGGGACACGCTGTGGACCATGTTTACTCAGTACGGATAAAAATATCAACAAGCATTCGAAGAATGATGCTCTCGTCTAGTTATTTTTTATATTTGTGCAAAAAGAGTACATGATGAAGATACATGCTGAATATATTTTATGTATAAAAAAATATTAAAAATTATTAATATAAATATGTTGTATGAAATGAAATAATTCTATATATAGTTATTATGTGAGTAATATAATTATGTAAATGTAAACAAATAAATATAGTACGCAAATAGTGTAAAAAAATAGAGAAAATGATAAAATAAAAAGAAAAAATATCAAATATTTTTCAAGTTCTCCAATTTTAAGTTACGCAGTAAAAAAATATTTAATCGAGTCATTGAAAATAATGAATATGATATATCATATCAATCAATTTATAAAAATAAAACGAAATTCGTTTAACCTTTGAAGTACTCTGTCGAAATCGTGAAGTGAATTTTTGCTAAATTCCTGTGCGTCGTTCTCAAAAGAAAAATCCGAAAGATGCCTCTTTTTTCACGATATTCGATCCAGAGTCAATTCGTTGTGCGGCAGCGAAGAAATCGAAATAACGACAGAAGAGAGAGTGTACGTCCGCGCTCGAAATGTGCGCCCTTACAATTTTTTTTGGAAATCGATGTACGATTTTTCTTTTCGAAATCCATATACGCAAATATACCGAATGAACAGTGGGAGGGTAGGGTGAGGAGGGAGGAAGGGAGGGAGGGGAGAGGAGGGTGACACAGCAGGATGGTACGGGTATATATATCTGCCTCTTTCCCGCTTCCTCGGTATAAAGGGCGTGTGTATACGCGAGAGACGACCACTCGGTGTGTACGACAGGCTGTGCTCCGGTGCTCCTGGGCTTGCGGAGGTTAGGACAGCGCTGAAGCGCAGCGAGAGAGGGAGAGAGTGATCGTGAGAGAGCAAACGCTGAGAGAGGATATGGCGCATCGAATGGAGGATATGCCGAGAAGGACAGAACCGCGGTGAGAAACGGGAGAGCACGGGAGGGTGAGAGAGGGAGACGGGGATGGATATAGAGAGAACGCGGTAGATACCGATGGGATAGAAGAGAGAATGTAGGATAGCGGAGAGAAGGAAGCTCCGCGAAGGTTGGAGAGGATGTAGAATGGGCAACGGTATAGAATGGGATATAGGATAGGGATAGAGAGCAGGGTGGATGGTTTCGTAGCCACGTACCACCCTCCGGGACACCCTAACGTAGCCCGACCCTGCTCCGACCATTTTCCTACTGCCTTCGTCTCGCACATGCACGCTTCTCTACACACACATACACACATGTAATATTACACATATACTTTGACATCAACGTACGTACACGCGTCCATGTATGTCGCCCAAAGTATATATAGCGCGATAGGAGAGAGAGCATACAAAGGTATAGATTCGCTTCGTCGTGGCTGTGTCCATCGCGTCCTTTGGCTCCTCTCGCGCTCCGTATAACGTCCTTCCATAGCGCACATACGCGAGAACGGTCTTCCATACACGTATATAAACGCATACATGAACGGAGCCTTGGTACTCTCCAAGTCCCTAGCGCTTATTTCACCTCTGTATATATATACGTGTCTCCCTCGCGCGCGCGGCCTCTCTCGCACTATCTCTATGCTGCGACGAAACAGCGACGGAGCCGCGGGTGTACGTACACGTATACACGTAGTCCATTCGAAGCAGAGAGCCAAGCACCGGGATGAGAGGGAAACGCGATGGGGAGATGAGGGTGGAGGTTAGTTAGGGGTGGTATATTGACGGCCGGCGTCGCGAGAGGACGTCTATACTTAGTGCCAGCGAACCGACGACGCATTTCCAAAGGCGTCGAGCGTCCTCCGTACAGCACGAATCCCTCGTCTTCTCGATATATATACCCTCAGCTCCGCGCGTTTGTGTAGGCGCTCGCGACGTATCTCGCCTCGAGACACTTTCTCTCCCTCTCTCTCTCTCTCTCTATTTATCTATCTGTCCGTCGCTATCTATACCTATCTCTGTTCCTAGTTTTCGTCGCCGCGCTCGCACGGAACCCTATTACGGAGCACACCGCCCTCAGCTTCGCTCTCCTTCACCGACGATACTTCGCATTACGTAATGTCTATGCTCAATATACACCCTCTGGACTCGTATACAGCCCGGAGTCGTGTACGCCCTGGAATCGCGTACTCCCCCCGTCCCGCTAGCAATCTCCGCCGGAGAGCTTCGAATTTTTTATATCCGCGCCGAGATTTCGGTCTCTCTTATTCCTTCCATCCGCTTCTTCGCGGCTTCACTTATATTCTCTTCCGGAATTTATATCCTTCGAACAAAGTTATCGTTCGCGCTCTCGCGTTATTCGAGATTGATAAAAGAGTCTTCGTTGGATCGTTTTTATTTTTTGTAGAGTAAAATGAAAACGTTTGCAACGACTGTTTTTTTTATACTTCGTCAACAAACGCATCTCTTTTCGGTCTTGATCTCTCATTGTTCATGTGCAAACATTTTTTAACTAGCTGTTAATGGAGAAAACTTTTTTGGAAATGTTTTAACAATTTTACGTTTATTTAACTTTATTTTTTCAAAATGAATAACTTTTTTTTTAATAGTCGATAAATTTTAACAATACATACTTCAATATTCAAGTTTTCGTGGCTACATATTGGTATAATTAGAGTGTGTGTTCGTTACCGCATCATAAAAAATATATAGATATTGTTATCGTGAAACTTTGAAAACGTTCAAGAAAAAAAAATATTTCATAAACTTTGTACAATATATACCGACTAGTAAAATTATACGAAAGGTTATTAAAATGTACTAAAATTGAACATTAAAAGTTTGGAAAAATTTTTCACCTTTATTTTAAACTGTATCTCGTAAATAAATTGAACTGGTGAAATGAATTTTTCTTGAGGTACTTTATCCTTCGTCATGTTGACATGTATTTTTAATATTCAATTTTTTCCGTGAAATTTTCACGAAAAGTGACACACCAGATTTTTATCCACGAACCTCTATTATTTACTCTCAAGTTGGATGAAAAAGCGACACAAAAATTTGCACTTCGCCTCTCGAATGCACCGCTTCCCCCGTTCCAAGCAGTTTCGCGGATAACGAGCGCGAATTGTTATTCTTTTTTTCCATTCTCTCTTCTTTTTTCCTCCCTAGCTGACTGAGAAGAATATAGTTGGTCCAATTATACGAAACGAAAAGTGGAAATCGAACGAAGCTGAGCGAAGGCGCGCAATCGGGAAGAATGTTCCGAGGACGAGGACGAGGACGACGACGACGACGACGACGCGGACCATTCCTCGAAATTAAAAAAAAGAGAAAAGCCAAGAGAGAAACGAGGGAAGAAATAAGAAGAAGACGAAAAAAAGGAATTTTCATTCCGTGCCAGTATATATTTCTCGTCGACGCGATAGTTCGGAGCGGTGGAAGGTACGGCTGGAAAAAAGGAAGAGCGAGCGAAGGAGAGAGAGAGACAGAGGGAGAGGGAGAAGCCTGGGGGAAGAAAGAGTGAACGAGCGAGAGCGAGAAGGGTGTAGAGAGGAAAAAAGTGGCTGGCGCTGAGGAAAATCGTGTCCGATCGATCGTCGCCCGTTTTCACGTTCCAAATGAGCGAGATAGAGGAAAAGCAACGGTCGAAGCGGATAGGAACAAAGTCGACGGTGTACAGAGTACGAACGGTAGCGCGGGTGAGCGAAAGGGTACTTGCAGAGGACGGAGCGAGGCAAAAGCGTAGGAAAAGCCGGCGAGAGGGAAAATTCGCGGTGTCGAGGAATCGCGAGCCAACCCTGGCAGCCTGTAGTTTGGCTCTCTTCTCTTTCCCTTTTTTTTTCTTCTCCGCATACATATACAAGTATGTATATATATAAACGCTACCCTCGTTTCATATATGTATAAAACACGTTCACGGATGTGTATATATGTATATATATAGGCACACGTTGACCATCGCGGAAAACCTGGAGGAAGAAAATCGTACGATCGATCTGCCTTCGGTCTTCAGGGTCCGAAACGGTATACGAGGGCGAGAAAGAGGAGAGCCCACGGGGGGTACATGGGCAGGGGGGGGGAGAGGGGAGAGAAGCGAGACGGCCGCGAGGAGCGAATCAACCAGGCGGCGACCGGGACGAAGCGGAGGGTGAGAAGAGAAGCTAGAGAGAGAGAGAGAGGTCGCACGAGATGCGAACGTGTGCACCGTGGCCTCACGTGCACACTTCGTGCTCGTTTCCGTGTCTGGGTGAACGCGCGGGGGTGGCCGATCGGGGCCTTAAGGGACATCCACAATGCACCAGCTTTCATTCTCATTGTTTATCTACGTTTATTTGTCCTTTTATTGACCGATAATAAGCCATCGGGATCCCTATTGTTTTTCTTATTCGCGAGCCGCGTCGAAATTCTTGTTCCTTTTTTCGATAGGACGATCGGACAGGGTTTTTGAACACTCGCTTTATTGGCCACTCGCTTTACGGTGCAATTATTTACTCGTCGAGTAATAGTGTTTTTTTAATTATATAGCTTATTTGTAAAGTGTTAACAAATAAACTCTTTACAAATAAACTATAAACTCTTTAGAAATAAACTTTTTATGCGGTATTTACAGAGGATATATGTAAAGAAAAATAGTTGCGAAATTTGTGAAGCAAGAAATGGTGGCATCTGGATTAACTGGGAATGTTCCTCTACGATTGATTATTCTTTAATTAAACTTATTTATTTATCGAATAGCTATTGTTCTTTTTATATTCACGACCCACGATGAATTTTTTATTTATCTTCTGGACACAATAATCAAACCTAAAGTGTTTTTGATTTATCAATGTCTTTTTAAATACTGGTACTAATTAGTTGAAAAATATGAAAGTGTTACTTTGATTATGAAAAAATCTGCTAGGGATATAAGCATCATTTTTAAGATGCTATAATTAAACGTCTAGTATTTTCGTTAATTCATTAATGTTAGTTTTTTAATTAAAAAATTTCGAAAAATAAAAATATTTGGAAAATGAAAAAAGACGTCATAAAACAAACAGGTAGCACGTGGAGAAGAACTTAATTAATATCTCGCGATCCATATAGTAATGTATATTTGCCATTTCTTTATCGAAAACATTTATCCTTATCGTTAAATAATCATAACTAGTCCCTGTAATCGACTTGTAATTGCTTAATCTACAACTTTTATCAAACTGTCCAATATTTTCATTGCCACAATAATCACACGAAATTTTTAACGATGATTGACAATTTTTGTATACAAAAATTAATCGATCTCAAACCATTACTTGCATTATTGATAAAGAATTTCGACATAAGAATTTAGTTAATGGTAAAATAATCGAATCTACTTAGTAGATTTTACCAAATATATAGATATTGCATTATTGCTTGCATTGTTGATATAGAATTTCAAAGTAATTATTTTGGTTAATGGTAAACTAGTACAGTTCACTTAGTACTGTTTTTGAGGCCATTTGAGAAATTTTTGAACGATGTTCACGATTCGGTTAAAAATACATCTGTCAAAAAATTTTGACGTTTTGTGAATCGCTGCATTTATATTCATGGTTTGGATAAACCCTTAAAAATCGACATCGGTAGTTCATAGTTTCTACGTAAAAGGGTGAGAACCATTAAGGCGGGGAGTTTGGGTGTCGTCGTCCCCCCCAAGGGAAAAGATCACAATGATAATACGTTAAATTTAATTTATTCGCCCAAACCCAAATTTACGTTAATGCGAAAAATATGAATAAAATATACTGTATTCAAGTATTTAATTAATTTTGTATACTTTTTGTTAAATTCATATTTATTTTGTACTATTTTATTCTTTAATTGTGTTATTATTTTGATAAACTATATTTTTGTTGTGTATTATTTTCACGTGTAATTATTTGGCGTATTATTTTGACGCTATGTTTTGCAAACAAGTCACCGAATTTCGTACGAATTGTTGAAACTTTTGAACCTGTTGAAATCACTGTTAAGACCACAAGAGACCGCGACTCTTGATATGTATACGTGTCTGGAAACTAATTATAACAAAGTGAGAGATAAAAAATATTTTTACTAATTCTGCAAAGGTCAGTAGGTCGTCACTTTGTATAGTAAAAAATGTACCATAAGCATTATTTTCCAGAGTAGAATAACGAGATGTGTTTGTAAAGGAAAAAAAAAGAGGAAAGAAGAGAGACGAATAGAGGTATTTGGGTGAAGGGAATGATCCTGTAATCGATATATCGTGAACTCGGAAAGCCGATGATACCGGACTTTTAAATTTGGGGGAAAAATGGTGTGCGGTGTGAGGGAAGCTTAGAAGATCCTGGTAGGACGGTCAGGATGAGGTATCCCGTACGTATATAAAATTGGATATAGTTATACGGGGACACGTACGACCACACCGAAAATCTTATGAGGCTGGGCTTCTCGCTAACTACCTACTATCTCGTCTCTGAGCCCGGGGGCCCTGAAAACGATCTACGTTACGCCTCGCGGGGACCCATTTCGCGCTACCACTACTATACATTTTCTCTCATCTCTCCCTCTCTCCCTCTCTCTCTCTCTCTCTCTCTCTCTCTCTGTTATTCGTCGCAGGAACGTAACTATGTTCACCACGGTCCCCGCGGGTCGACGTCCTCGATCCTCGTTGAATATCGCTCACGTATGTATACGTATACGAACGTGCCTCACCTCACGATCCGGGCAATTACACCGAATACAAGGAGACGAGGAACCGAGTGAACCAAAGAGAGAGAACGAACAGCGGGAATTAAGGAGACGGCCGTACACTTTTCAGAGGAAGAGAGGAACCGCACGGTTCACCCGCGACCGTCGTCAGGATTCGTTCGTTAGCCCAAAATTCTTGGATATAAATTTTCAACGATTTCCATCCTCTCCTCGGCTGCGGAAAGTTTTCGAGAGAAATTCCAATGGATGCGTACGCTCATGACAAGGCTTTCAATAATCATGACCGGACTGTTTACATATTTTTAAAAATGATGAAACCGTCGTTGGAATCGAACAAAGCGCCACGTCGTACGATTTTTTAAAATTTCATCAAGATACTGGTCCGATATGAAGAAACGTTAGTCTCAGTACACTGATAAGCCGCAGTTTACACGTGTCAACGAAACATGTCACTGGCTAATAAAAAACTATTAACAGAAAACTGTCATTCTAGCTGATAAAGACTTTTATCGCGGCGAACGAATGGAAGCGATTTATTTTCCATTAAACGCTTCTACGTGTCAATCTGTCGGATTTTGTGCTTCAGGCGGCGCCTTACAATCCCAGATTTGATATGAGTTCAGTTTACAATTAATCATTTTAAATATAGATCCTAGGTGTAGTAAAATATGTCATATAAAAGTGGAATATATGAGGTATAAGCATCCCCTATAAATGACAATATCTGCAACTTTAATGGTATTTTTTAATATTTAAAGAAAAAAATTGATTTCAAATATACCTTCACTTTATATTTCGGTAATACAAAAACTATATTTTTATGATATATGAATATATAAATATTGAAATATTACAATATACAAATATCTACTTTAACAGTATAACATTCTGTCTTTAATATTATACGGGATTATAAAATTTTATTATAATATGAAAAAAATTAAACATTTAAGGTATTATAGAAATTAATAGTGTCCAACGATTAGAACATTTATTATGTTATGTAAATGTAAAAAAATTTGAAAATATTCTCTACCTTATTCAACATTTTCTGACGATTCTATTAAAAAAGTCATGTTTTACATATTAATATATATAATTCATAATTTTTAAAAGAGCTTGAGAAAAACAATGACAACTAACAAAAATATTGAGGAGTTACCACAATACACAAAAATAACATGCAGTATCAGATTTTTTTCCATTTAATAAATGTACATATTGTTTAATATGCGATTTTTAATTCGCAATAAGTTCAATGAATATTTCTTCAACGCAGTAGAAATTTTCACATTCCATTGATTATTTTTGGAAACGTTCAATTATTAGGATGTTTGCCTTACGGTTCAACATATGTAGTACAAGAATTAAAAAAGAAAGAGAGAGAAAGAGAGAAAGAGAGAGAGAGAGAGTAAACAATTTTCGAGGACGACAGAAGTATTTTTCTTTCGTCGTGTTGGCGGAGGCAAGCGAGCGTGTCGGCAGAGACGTATGCGTTCCGGACAGGACGAGCGTTTCCTTCATCCGGAGTTCCATCTCGCTGGGAGATCGCGACGAAAGACGGAGAAGGAAAAGGCGAGAAGTAGTGAGCGATAGAACGGGGAGAAAAAAAAGAAAGAATAAGGCGCAGATATTGTGTGACGGCCGAAAGAGGCGGCCGCAGCGTCGAAAAACGGCGCGAGTCGATTCCTAGAAAGGTCTCTATATCTCTTAACTTATTTGAAAGGGCAGCGAGGAAGAAGCGCGACGAGGAACATCCGAAGCGTGTGCACGCGCTTATTTTCCTTTTGGCCTCTTGTTTGCTGGACTAACTTTTCGCTTTCTCTCTCTTTCTCGCGAAGGATCTTCGCTGGCTCAGTCCTGAAATTTCTACCCGTATAACCGTTATATATTTTGCCGTTGATGCCCTTTACGCAGAGGGGAGAAAAAGAGGTTCCGGGGGCTGCGAGCGCGAGGTCACATTTCTCCCCATCTCTCGTTTTCTCTTTTTTTCCTTCCATTTTCCCTCTCTCTCTCTCTCTCTTGATCTCTCTTCGCTCGTCGCTCTGCCCGCGGTCAACGAAAATCCTCCTTCGTGATCCTCCGCGGCTTCCTTCACGCTTCATTTTTCGACAAAATATATATCCTGGACGGATGTTTCGAATTTCTTGCGAGGAAAAAAACTTCACGGCCACGCGCGCGCTCTGTAATTGACGCGTGAATAATCCGTGCGAATTTCGCTCGTTCGGCCAATAAATTACGTCCAATCTTCTTCCCCGAATATGCAACATTTTTTTGGAGAATCTTTTAAAGTTTTTTGTCTTCTCTAGAGAAAAAACGAAGAAGAGGCTCAACCCGGGAACCATGAAAATACAGCTCGCGTATAAACTTTGTTATTCACCGTGTAGTATGAATTCATAGTAAAAAAGTTATTACGCGTGGTTTGAGAGAACAAGAAAAGTTGTAATTGAGAAATAATCAATTGAACCCGAAAGAGAGAGAGAGAGAGAGAGAAAATTTCGCAGACACTTTGAAATTCATTCTCGAATAAGATGGCTGAGAAAAATAAATCAAGGCGAATCTCTAGGTTACTCGTCTCGCGGTCTCGGAGGATCCAAAAAAAAAATAAACGCCCAGTTTTGCGTTTTGATGTGTTGCTCCAAACTGAAAAAAAAGAGAGAAAGAGAGGGAGAGAGATTGAGAGAAATATTTCGCGATGCGGGGCGTCCGCGTCAAGGTCGTAGTTCATCTCTCCGAGACCGCAGAATGAAATATTAATTCGAGTGGAATACAACAGTGAGGAGAGAAAGAGCGAGAGGAGGAGAGAAAAAATAACGAAGAGGCTCGTCGAGAAGGGAGTAGTGAAAAAAACGAAAAAGCGAGACAGAAAGAGAGAGAGAGAGAGAGAGAGAGAGAGAGAGACAGCTCAAATTCCTGATCCTGTCTGACTTTACATATGTATATACTCCTTCAATGAAAAAAAAACCATACTTCGTTATTCATTGAATTATCTTAATCAATTTTTTTGCTGCAACCACGAGAGCGAGAGAGAAGAAAATGCGTCAATCCAATTAATAAATTCTTGGGCATCCGTGTACGCGACGATCGGAAATTCGCAGTTGACGGTTCGATAACTATCAACCGATATCATTTACCTCCTGTTGATTCACTTTCGAGTACTGTAACGTGACTGAGAATGATATCGTTACTATAATTAAACCACAGCATTATTTGCATCGAATTTCCCACCCGAAACTTGCTTGTACGCATACATTAGTGCTTAAATTATCTCACTTCGTCCTTTACTTTTTAACTTATGATTTGAGAT
This sequence comes from Cremastinae sp. A BG-2022a, assembly GCA_030522545.1. Classification (NCBI taxonomy): domain Eukaryota; kingdom Metazoa; phylum Arthropoda; class Insecta; order Hymenoptera; family Ichneumonidae; species Cremastinae sp. A BG-2022a. The sequence goes on along the minus strand of JAPYYW010000458.1, from coordinate 18,825 downwards.
AAATTTTTAAAATTAGCTTTAAATTGACACTATTCATTGAAATACTTACAATAGTCGTTTCGAGACGTCAAATTAAAAAAATTATGTTAAAACGAAACGGCTTAAAAACATTAAAGCCTAAACTAACTTTTTATAAGAGTTATTTTATAGGTGATAAAAAATAAAATCATGAAACAACACGAGTATAATTAATGCTATACTGAATTCCACTTTCTGAGATTGATATTTCATGTGTACTCTGTTTTGAAGAAACTTAAACTTTCAAACTTTTAATAAATTTTATTTTTCTTTCAAATAATGTTCGACAAATTTTTTACATGAAAAAATCTCAGAATTTTCAAACTCTTATCCCACATTTCAATAAAATATAACAATTTTTAATATAAAATACTCTCTGTGCACGCATCGGATGTTGCAATACTCAACACAAAAATTATCAATATTTCGAATGAGTGATAAGGAATATCGATGAATCAATTTTTCAGAAAATGGAACTATATTTTTGTTTTAATCTCATATCAGTATATGTTAGTTTCGAAACTTCAAATCGGTATTTTATCGTTTTCTTCATTTATATAGTTCTTTTAGTTTTAATATTGTATCGATCTGTTAAAAAAATTTCGAAACGTGAAGTAATGATTTTTTATCTTCAGATATTCTCCGATATTTAGAAGACATTAAAATTCGATTAAACATGTTGAGATAAACAATTTCAAAAACTGATTTTCGTAGTATCTTAATGTAACACATTTTTAGGCATACAAGCATATTACCGAGTATACTAATGAGACTGTTCACGCTATATAAAGTGCCGGACCCACCAATGTGACAGCAGTTAGAAGCAAAGTTTCGTAGATCAGTCGTTCTCACGAAAGCATCAAAAAAACATCATGAAGTTCACACTTTTAATGAGCGTGCTCATTGTGGTTTCCATTTGTCACGAAACTTTGGGATTTGCAAAAATAACAGGTACATAGCCTTTAATGAAATCTTAATAAAATTTTGTATTTGTCATCATAATGAATATTTGGTATTTAAACAATTTTCAATCAATGCGGATGGCATATTATATTTTGTTTTGTTCAAAGGATGCCACAATTTCAAGCTGACATACAGTCAGATGGAGAGCTGTAATTGGTATGATTGTGATGGACGTACAAACATCGAGGTACAAACGTAAGTTCGAATGAAATGTGAGAAAGTTATTCATTGTTAAAAGATATAAGGAAAAACGTTAATCTTTTTCTTGAATTACAGTTGTAAACAACTTCAGCAGCATGTGCACTGCGATAAATACACACAAGACAAAGTTATTGCAATCTCAGGAGACAACCGTTCAGAATATCCGGGTTGCTGTCATCTTTATAAGTGTGTAGACAAAATACAAAAAAATTATCAAAGTAATCCCAATAATCTCGAATATAACAATCATCCAAGTATTTTGAAAAATTCAAAAAATTACGATACTAAATTCAAGAATTATAACCCAAGTATATTACAAATGTATAACATAAAGTACGATAGTAACAAACAAAATCGCCAAAGTAATAACATAAATTACAAGAACTTACAAAAAACCACGAAAGACCATGGTTATAACCAAAATTACCAAAGTAATTACATAAATCCCATTTTGGGAAAACAGTATGGACAAACTTCAAAACACAATAATCAAAATCGCCGAAGACATTACTATCGTAGTTTATCTGTTTAAAAAAAGGATTCCGATGATATGTGGCAATATTATAAATATATACTATATACAACAATTACAAAAAAAATGTTCAATGCGGACTTTCTAACGAGCGACAGTAAATTTTTTTTATTTTATACTGTAAAAAAGAGTACTTTTATTGTTAAGCACAAACTTTGGTACTTTTCCATGTATCCTTCAATAATAAGATTCTGTAAAACTTTATCATGTATTCCTCAATAATAAAATTTTGTAAAACGATTTATTATGGTAAATACGTTATTTTATAATAGTTTTGATATTCAACAAAATTACTTTCAAATGCCTAAAATATACTTTTTCAATTGGGTATACTTGTGGAATGTTTTCAACCTCAAAGAGAATAGTTTCCTCACAGATACGTGAAATACCTACTTTTTGTATATATCTTTTTTGTTTATCTAATAAAATTGCTTTTTGTATAAAGGCATAAATTAATCGAAAAGTTGACCAAGTAAATTTTATCAGCAATAATTCCATTTTTTTCGTAAAATTTACCTCCAGCGAAATGAAGACTGGTCAATTTTTTTTCAAATTTTATAAATTTATTGAATAAAAGTCCGAAACCTTACTTTATTTCTACTAACATTTCCTTGTTATTAGAAGGCTTTATATATTTTACAGTATTTCACCTGTTTATCGTGATTTTATCGTAAAAATTACTATTTTTCTTTCTCGATGCATAAACATTGATCGGTCAATGAATACAAATTTTTGACGCTGCAAAAAAATTATTAATTCTTTTTTAAGAACTGGACGAACATTAAATATATATATTTTGTATTGAGATGTAATATGAATTGCCGTAATATATATGTCATTAAATTTCTTCTCTTTTAATTATTTATTAGGCAATGCGATACGCGCTTCGCGCGTGCTAACTTTGATTAAAGATTGACGTTTTGAAAATCTGTCAGTTCTTTTTGTGCAAAATGTCAATTTACATCTATGAATTTGGTTGGAATCACCATCGAAATAAAAAGAAATTTTTGAGAGCCAATCAGAACCTCGGAAGGTCTATTTCATTCTAAACGTGACAGTTCTACTTTATAAATAAGGAAAAAATGCGCACTGTTCAAGTTGTTCTGAAAGTGTATTCAAATATTAATTGATATCATTGTAATTATAAAAAATTGAAAATGTTATGAAAAAGAATGCGTATTCATGATCATAAACTCACTATTGTCAAAGACCATCGTTCCAATTGTTATATTTATTGAAGCAATGAGTTGATATTATTTTCTAAACTATTCGTTTTTATTTTAAATCCACTTACCAGAAAAATGACAATATCAAATTATCTTATAAACTGGTGACATCTACAAAAAATTTAAAAACTAAATATATTTTCAATGTAAGTAAAATACATTTAGGACAGATTTCGAATGAAATGTATATTTATTTCTATTATAATTATCAATTTAATACTTTAAGAATTAGTTTTTATTCGATGCAGTGTTTAAAAAGAATATATATATGTTCGTTAATGTCAACAAAAAAAATTGTGTTCAATCGATATATATGTATACGATAAAATGAATTTACTCAAAAAGCAAACAAATAAATAAATAATTTTTCGATAGCTGTTCATTCTATCTGGTATACAAATGACTTTGATCGATCAAGAGAATCAAGTTGCGTATTTTCGAGGTCTCACGTACGTCTTCTGCCATTTTTACAAGTTCATCGTATACGCGTAGTCTCGTGTAGAGAAATAAAGCGGACCTGACAGTTCGAAGGCCGCGTTTAATGCTTGAACGGATTTTTCTCAAGGATTTGCGAATTCAAAATGCGCGCCGATCAGGAGAAAAGGAGGCGCGTGTATCCTTTTCATTTTTTGGCACGTATGGAAGAGTGAGAAAAAGGAAGAGATGAAAAAATTTATATGCTGGCACGGAAGTAGCCCCGAGCAAGGATTTGGCTCGAGTATACTTCGACAAATCCTGGAGGATCAGACGGTGTGTTTGAAGTATTATTTGTGCGATGACTGCGGACCAAGTCGGAGACTTTGAGAAGAGACGTGGGTCGTCGAGTGGCTAATATTACTCAACTTAACCCACGCAAGCTCGACAAGCATCGATCCTCGAAAGTGAGAGAATAAACAACAAATATGATTTTCCCGGAAATTAATATTCATCCCAATCCGGACTTTGTGCAAGATTTTTTTCCGGCCTGCAACTTCGATTAAAAATTAAGATTCATCCTATATACTTATAAATCAGTCAATTTGAGACCCTGCTTATCCATTAACTTGGCGAAAGGCACGAGAGTATAGAGATTCTGGCAAGTCAATCTATGTATATTTTTTGCACGCATATTCCTCCGAAACAAGATTTATATAATATATATATTCACCATAAATGAACCTGATTTTTTAAACTTTCCATGAAACTACAAATGCAGCAGTAATTATAATTAAAACATTGATGCGTAAAGGGGAATAGAAAACTGAACTAATTTTTCTTGAAAATCAATATTTTTATTAATAATGAATATTTCTGGAATAAGATTTGATTAAATAAATTTTCTGTACATTTGAAATCGTGGCAAAAAGGTAATAATGTATGCAATAGCAATTAATTAAAAAAAGTATTTTTTTCGTGAAAATTAACATTTTTATCGAGCTATTATAAGAATCTTCGGGTATATCTTGATTAATTAAGTTCTCTATCGCTCGCAATTCAACGCGAAAAATAAAGCAGCGCATAGTACAGTGATGAATGAAAGTGCAACAACGACTGCAAATTCCCAACGAAGAGAAAAAGAAATAAAAAAAAAGGATGAACGGATAGGAGGGATGGCAATGGGAGAATGATTTATCCTGGATTCGAGGAATTCCAAGATCGTCGGATGTTGGAAAGTCGAGCAGTAGCGCCGAATGCTGTTCCAGTGTAGCATTTTACCATTATTATAAGTTGATGTGACGTGACGTAATGGGAGTTAGAGCCGTATGAATGGGCATAGAGCAACAAGTTGCCACTAAAAACTGGGAGTGAGTTCGTGAGTCGAGTTTTGCCGGTGCTACTGCCACTGCTGCTGCTGCTGCTGCTCGTTACACTTCTATATGTACTTCTTCCTTCCCTACGCTATACATTCTCGTCCTATATATCCTCAGTCCTCCCTACAACCCGCCTCCACCCCCCCGAACACTCCCGACGAGCCCACCCCTCTACTTTGCCTCATCCTCCTCGCCCTGCAGCCCGTTATAAACCCTCCGGCCTTTAAAGTATTCTTTTTAAAGCCGAGCTATCCTAACGGATGTCATTCCGACGTTTCCCCTTTCCTTTTTATCCTCCTTTCTCTCTCTCTCTCTCTCTCTCTCTCTCTCTCTCTCTTTCTCTATCTCTCTTGGTTCCGAAAGGAATATCCAGTGGACGCGATTTGTTGAAATTCCGAATTCCAACTTGATCCTCGTTCTTTTTTTTTTTCGTTAGTCCTTCGTAGATTCAAAGCGAATTGAGCAAATTTTCATCCAGTGAGGAGTTAGTCACGATCAACGAGATCTATTGTGCACGGATTTAAATTTACTTGATAATCTGGTTACATATTTATCATGAATAATCGCTATTAAAATTTCTAGAGAGATAAAAAAAGGAGAGTAGAAATTATTTTCGGCATTTCACTGTATATTTTCGGTATACGAGTAGTTTCTCGGAGCTATAAACCTTGAGACTCGGGCACATAAGCGTCCAAGTTTAAATTGCATTGAACTTGGCCTCGATTGAAAGTTACCGTGAAACTGTTGAGAAAGAGAGTGAGAGAGAGAGAGAGAGAGAGATGGGAGGAGAAAGTGGCTCGGAGGAGAGGAGAGTAGAGGGAAAATATACATTCGCACGAGGTATTTCGCTGAGTTTATACGACGTTGCAGCTCGTTCGATGGAAACACGTGTTTTCCACTTCTCTCCCGCTATATTTCTCAACTTCGCCGGCTCCCCTCCCCTCTCTCTCTCTCTCTCTCTCGCCCTCTCGCCACTCCGCCCCGTCTCTCTTTCTTTTTCACCGTAACTCTCGCAAAACTACGTCACAGGCGTAAAGTGACGTCAAATGCATAACATTGCCGACGATTCCATAACCCACGTGCCACGGAATTACGACTCGCTCGCCGGCGGAGAAAGGTGAGAGGCGATCGAGAGAGAAAGCTCCGCCACAATATAGTGTGTCCCACGACGTGAAAAGTTTTTTATTTTTTTATTTCTCGATAAAATTGTCACGGGTATTTCTATTTCAATCCCTCCGTACAGTGGACACGCGTGTATATTCGTGACATCATTAATTCATCCTGTGTGTCTGTCGATTTACATTAGAGGAAAAGCCTAAAAATAGGAACCCTTCGAGGGCCGGACATCGCTATTTCTGGTACGACTCGTTCCCAGCAAATTATTGTCCTGCCAAAAAAATACACACGACCTTTACCCCATATGTACCTTTATAGTAAAGCAAAGTAAAATACAATATAGTTTATTGTATAGATTACAGTTAAAGATGTCTATCAAAAATGTGAAACGAAAGAGAAATGTAGTTTTCTTGGATCCAACGAATGAAAAAATTCCTAGCTACAGAATGTGCACAAAAAAACATGCTCTCGCTAGTAGCACATTTGCATGAAAATATTTACATTAAAAATTCGACTTTTAACATTGAATAAATGCTAGAATAACTTTATTAAAACCACTTATTACATTAATCAAACATTTTCAAAACTGTAGGACAAAATCTTGAGGTTACGAGTCTTTTGTATTAACTATTTATGATAAATAACAATAAAACGTTATTAGTATACAAAATTAGTATACAAATTTTTTTTATAACAAGTCTAGATTGTAAATTTCTACATTCAAAGAGAGAAGAATAAAAAAAATAATTTACGAATTTGTTGATTTGGAATTTTTTACGGACCTTACAAACAAATCAAAACTTATATAATTCCAAAATATTTTTTATATTATTGAGTTGCTTAATCTGTATCTCTTTTTTATTCGTACCGAATGATGTTAGCAAGAATATAGTATTACTTCATTAATTTTACCCACTAAATGGAGTTTATATTGCGGTTTTAATTATTTACCCTGATTTAACATGGCATATCAAACCACATCTATTAACACCATGCCATTTTACACCAAACGGTGATAACTATATAGATCAAGAATGGTGTTAAATTAACACCATTTTAACACCAGACTTTTTACAGTGATAATTTGTTACTTGTTATCAAAATTATAAATCAAACATGAAACGAATTTGACAGTGATTTTAATTGGTTTATATTCAGAGTAAATATGTAAATTTTAACCACGAAAGTAATTGTGTACGAAAAGTTTTACTATGTTTTTGTTGTAATGTGGTGATAAAGATGTGGCAAAAATTTTGCATAAGAAAAATGCAAGCATTCCGACACAGAGATACACAAGTTTACAAAAGAGCTTTTAAATTTTTTTCTGTTTTTAGAAACACTGGTATGAGCCATGGTAATTTATTTTCACTTCCGACAAAATTAATACGCATGATGGATTTACAAAGAACTTGAAATATGTTCTATATCAAATATTGTTAAATTTTGAACTTTCAAAAAACTACTGCGTCCCATAATGGACTTTTGGAAAAACCCAGAGCCATTATCACGTAACTATATTAAAAAAATTTTTTTGTGTATGATTCTCTATCATCAATACGTTAAAATTCCAAGAATCACAAGTCCGATAGCTCCGAAACCTTCGGGCGAATACATTTCGAACTCGTCACAAAAAATTTTTATAAATTCCTCACCGCAAGAACATATGAAGAATATAGCCGCTAATTACCATCTTTCAAATCACTCCGATTCGCCCTTATATAATAATAAAAATAAAATAAAATAAAGACGAAATAAATAGAGGAGAGAGAAAGAGAAGCGGTAGAGCGTCATGCGAGAGGAATAAGGATCATCGTCGTGACGCACGAATTTCCCGCGTGGATTTTCTCAGTGGCGCGGTTCCATCCGCTCTAATCTATAATATATATGTGCGCGCAGAGCACATAGAGAGAGAGACAGAGCTCGCACACACGTGTACGGGAAATGCGTGACACGCGAGTGAGCCTGTGAATGTGCGTAATTACGGTGGTCCCTCGATATTGGTTGGATTCTCGCGGGGCTGCCGGAGCGGCTGTGTATATACGGTGCGCCATGTATAATGGTATACATATACGAAGCGAGCGTCCGCCGAGAACGCTAACGTTTCTCGCTCGGTCGTAAGCAAGCGGAGCGCGAGGAGGAGGTGAAGGAGGAGGAGGAGGAGGAGGAGGAGAAATCGCGCAACGCGGTCCGCGCGTAGGCAGACAGGGCAGACGGCATCGATTCGTGAGGGGACGCGCGGCTCGGACGCGGGGGATCGCGTCAGGAGCACATTGCCCGCTCGAACGAGAAACGTGGGCGTCCTCATCGCTGACGCCTCGCATACATAAATATACGTGTATACATATTATTATGTACCTATCCGCATACGTATGCGTCCATTATGTATATCACTGTGAAAAGTACGCAGGGGCATATGTGCAAAGGAAGGCTTTTCCACACTATTATGTTTTTTTTTCTTCTTTTTTCCTGTACTCTATCGCTCATCGTCACGCCTCAACCGAATATTTATTTACTTTTCATTGCACGAATTGGACCGGGCGAACGATGAAAAGCAATTGCAATGGGGATTACGGAAGTCAAGGGGATCGACGCGTTGAATTTATTTTTCTTAAATATTTTTGAACAATTTTTACTGATGTCGCAGATACCGTGTAGTATGATGAAAAAATTAAAAATTATTGTTACACAGTAGTTAAATAAAACGGTTGAGGTATAGTAATATACTAGTAGTATGTAATAGTAGTAATGTGAGGTAGTATAAAAAGTAGAAAGTATTTAGCAGTATAGTAAAAGTTAAACATGCAGAAATACTACTGCTATTATACGTACTACTGTATTACATACTATTATTATATACTCTACTATTCCATACTACTAGTATGTAATACTATGTATTACTTTGTAATACTATGTAGTAGTATATGGTGGTAGAAAGTATAGTAATGGCTATTCTTCGGATTTGCTATTCTTCGGATTAAATTTTTATTACAATTTATGATAAAATTTCATTTAAGCTAAATATGACGAAAATAATGAGTATGAAAGTTACTGGTTTTTAAATACAAGATTAAATTGCAAATGTAGAAATGATAAGGAAGAATATAATTCGTTCTTCTTATGTATAATATGTCTTTTTTAATATAATCTAAATATAAAAAAAAATCTAGTATATAAAAAATGTATATTCAAGAAAAATACACGATAGTTCCACGCAAAATTTTCGCAGGTTTTAAATCTGATAATTCTTTGAACCATTCATAAAAAGCATATTTCATATTTGACATGAAATTATTCCGTACACTTATAAAAAGGAGATATATAAAGAATTTGTTCAATTCACATAATTTTTTAAGTATTGCAGTTATCATGCGGATCGGAGTGGAGATTTTGAAGGGAACACCGTGGCAGACTTCGCAGAGGTCGGAGAAAAAGAGACGTGAAACGTTAGAACGTTTTTCGATCGTCACCGAATTTGGCCTGGGTGGTCCGGGGTACGGTATAAAAAAGTATCGTACGTAAATTTCGAGCGGGGCGAGGTTTTCGTCGTCCGTATGGCATCGAGAGGACGGCGGCGACGAAGGCGCGACGACGAAGACGGCGAGTTTCGCGTGATATCTTCAATGTCGGGATGAAGCAGCGCCATGTACACGCGCGACCAAATATGTGTGCGTGCGCGTATACGCGCCAGCGCGCGTGTGTTGGTTCCCCGGTTGTTCTCTTAGGCAACGGACAATCTCTCGCGAAGGATCGCGACCCTCGCGAGAGAGTCGCGCGCGTTCTACGTCATTTGCTCGCTCCGCCTGGGGGCCATCATCACACACGCACGTACACCCGTATTTTTATTTTTATTTTATTTCATTTCAGGTCTCTCTTTCTCTCTTTCTCCCTCTCCCCCCCCCCTCTCTCTCTCTCTCTCTCGCTTTTTTCATCTTCTCTCAATCGCTGCGGATTCTACGAAATTATATACGAGAGTGCGCGGCGGAGAGCCTCATCCGGAGCCTCGACCCAGCAACCCGCGGTTCTTGGCGGTTCGAAGAAACGGCCACGCTAAATGAAACGGAAAAAATATCTTGGATTCTTTTTCGCTACCAACACGAGCAGCGCGGGAGTCCTTCCAGCAGGAGAGTGTATATGCTTCCTGTGACAGAATAGATCAGTTTTTCGCGCGACGCTCGAACTGTTTTACTGAATTTCACGGGAAATCGTAGACATTTGGGATAATGGAGACCATTTTTCTTTTTTCTTTCTTGAGGGAAACTTCTTTCGGTGAGTTATGCAGTGAATTTTCGAGGTCGGGACGGAAGTAGAACGTTACGAAAAGTGCGAAGTCCGAGGGCGCATGCGCGCTATTTAGGAAAGTGCCCGAAACATGGCGTCACGAGATCAAAGACAGTGCGCTCTGCAGTGGTCGTCGTTCTACCATTTATGTTTTACGACAAAAATCTAATGTTAACATTTTTTGCATATCACAATATATGTCCTGGAATATAATAAAGGAAACTGTGGAAAAAGGAACATTATAAAAATTCAATTGATGAGACTATACAATTTAAAAAAAATTCGATATATATAGGTAACTGAAGATTCATGTGACAAATATCATTCGAAAGTTTGATATTATATATTTTCATGAAGATCTATAGTTCAATGCGCTGCAGATTATCTTTGATAGAATTTCAAAAATTTTATTAATATATAGAATTTGAAAATTTTTATCAAAGGTTGATTATAGATAAGCCAAGAATTTTGTTGTTGACTTTCAAATGAATTATCAACGATTGATATAAAGATCCACGAGGAAGTCAGTTGACAATACTTATCGTTAAATATCGATATAGTTTAAATATTTATGAAACAACTTTGACATAGTGATCAAATAATTTGTCGTTTATTATATTCGAAACAAATATGTAAACTTTTCATATAAGAATAATGTAATGTTGAGATTTTGGTCATTTAAAGTCTGATAACTCGGAAACCGTTAACAAATCATCTTTGAATATGACCTAACAATATATCATACAATCAGATAAAAAATATAAAAAAATGTAGCCATCTCTTACCATTTTTTTGAGAACGCAACAATTCATCTTTTTTAGAAATGTTATTCTCAAATAGAAACTAAAGATACTACATTTTTTACAGGAATGAGTTTTCCTTAATAAATTGGCGAAATCTACACTTAATATTTTTGTCATAATATTGTAAAACTTTAACGATAAAATCATCACTTTTTTTAAAGATAAGGTCTCGAAAAACCATCTGAACGTTCTTCAACATTATATACTTTTTTCACAATGAAGAATATATAAATATTATTATTATAGAAAATTGCAATTTTAACTGTGTTCTGAATTTAATTGTGTTCTGATGAAAAACTACGAAAAGTTGTGATTTACCGCAGTAAATATCTCAATCCTCACATGATGAAGTTTCGGAAATTTTATACATTTGCGCGTGATGCTAAGAAGGAACGTCTGTAAAATATTTAAAGAAGCTATCACGGAAGTAATTTAACGCAAAATAAGTAACATCTTAAAAGGAAAATAAATAAAGCTACACAAGTCCAATTAAGTACAATAAAATGCAAAATACCATAAGTCTCACTTCTGACACGCGCATCGTTCGCTGAGATTATTTATCGTTTCAAGAGGCGAATCGGGTTTGGCAGAAAGTCGAGCCTGTTATATCCAAATGAGAAAAAAGCGTCGAGTTTCGTAAATTTCGCGTACATGCACGCATGATGAAGGAGAGATAAACGAGGCTCGTTAAAAATGCCAAATTTGAATGAAAATTGGGGGAAAAAAGAGAAAGAGAGTGAGTGAGAGAGAGAGAGAGAGAGAGGGAGGGAGAAGAGAAGGGATGAGGAGAGAAGAAAGGTCTCGAGTGGGCTTTTCGCTGGGTGAATGGAGTGGTGAAACCCGAGAGAGGTTCCCCGGCATCCGGTCACGGCAGAGAGCATGTACTCCCCGTGCATATGTAGAGGTCGCAACAGGCGCGCACATGACGGACGCGGGTTTCGCGTCGATGTGCGCACCGTACATATGCTTCGCCAATAAGAGCGCATATAAAAGTAAATACGCGCGTATGTACACGCGCAAGGGAACACGAGTGTATCCCGCGACAGGTCACGGGAGAGTCTTCCGCTCCGTTAGCTCGTTTCTAATTGATGTGCCTGCTGCCAGCGCGATGAGGGCTCGCACCCCGAAACGAAGAAAACGCCGCGCGCGAGAGACCCCGGTATACCGTTCCACCTAAAATTACCCTTCGAATTATAACAGCGACAAATTCATCAAATACATGCACGGGAGGTTCAACTTCAACGCTATATGCGACGGAGCCTGGAAAACTCGCCACTTTTTTATCCCAATTTGTCCATTTTTTATTCACTCGAGCAAAATAATTTAGCCCGGCGAAAAGAATGGAACATGTGCGAGAACTCGGTTTCGCGTCGAAGTCGAGGCTTTTTTGTTCCCTTCGGACACACACGCGAAAAAATACACAAGCGCACGCATACATTATTACACGGACGCGCACACACAGATGCGCGTATATTATTACGCCGGAGAGAGATGCACACGTGGCCGCGTGCTCGCAGCTTTTCTTCTCTCTTCTTTATTTTTTTTTTCTTCCTCTCTTCTTTTTTTATAATCCGTCCACGCGCGTTCGCGAGGGTCGCGGGAGAGCCGACGACCGGGAGAGAGACGAGAAACGCTGGATAAAAGAACGACGGGGACGGATGGAAAACGTGATAAACATTCGAGAAGGAGAGAAACGGGAAAGGGTATAAAACGCTGGGATGAGAAGAGGAGGAGGAGAAAAAAAATGGAGAAAAAGATTGTAAAGGATTGAAGGCAGTTGCAGTAAATTTCCGAGGGAGAAAACGGACTAAATACTATACGCGCTGTACGGGTGTACGCCGCTTGTCATTCGGTCGCGAGCACGTATATATTGTCAAATTTCTATCCGCCTTCGATGCACGAAAAACATTGCAATTTAACAAAATTAAAAACATTATTTTATTTCTTCGATTATTGAAGAAAGTTTGACGACATATATAAGAATAATTTTTCTTGAATGTTCAATAATTTTTAAAACATTCAGAAAATTTATTTAATTTTTGTTTAAATAATAATAATGAACTTCATATTATTGTTGTTAATGAGGTTGTCGGTCGATGCATATTATTAATTGTTTCTTAAATACACTAAAGATAATTAAAACTTAATTAAAAACATGCTGTCTATACTCAAAATAGAACACTTTTTCAACACATCTATATTTTTTGCCAAATAATCGTACAAATTATCAGATTGCATGCATACACTTGTGTACGTAAAAACTGAAACGATTACAAAATGCTATAAATTCTCGAATTGCCGAAACATTTTATATTATTTACATTGCAATTAACATATTTGTCTTTACAAAAAAATGCCCAACAGTGCGAGTCGTTTGATTGAGAAAAATTCTCTTGAAAAACAAGTTTTTCAAGTAGAATTAATAAGCATTGATTTTTCTTGAGTATTGAAATAAAAACGTGCAACAAAACCAACATTTTCTCACGTCTCTTCGCTCATCAATACGTTATTGTAATTCGTAATGTGGATTTATGTATTTTATTCTGAATATGTTTAGAACGAGTTACTCGAGACAATAAGCAACTATTGTATCCCAAATTTGGCATTTGTAATCAACGAATGAAAATTTTTCTAAAAATCGATGTGTTTTTAAATAACTGTACATAATTAAATTGGGCTTTCTTTTGAAAAATAAATGTAGTCTGAGGGAACAGGGGATCGCACGATGAATTGTATACGCTTACTGGTAGGCGAGAAGACCGCGATGGGAGAAAAGTTTCGCGAACGCCACACACACACACACAGACGTACGACAATATTGCGAGGAGAGAGCGTCATGCGCGCGACGTCGGCGGTTCTGTATTATACGTTACTTAAACTCGTGACCGGAAACGGGGTGTACCGGCCAAGCCGGAACTCGCCGATTTTGTTCGCGTCGCGTACACATAACCGCCTCGAGAAAGTATTGGTACACGTCTCACGCCGCTCGCGGCGCAACCTATATATACGCCCCGGCTCGAAAAAAATCGTGCGACCCTTTTTTTTCGTCGCCGCGAGTCAAAGAGAAAAAAAAATGCGACGTCGCTCGCTTCCGATCGATCATCCGAAAGAATTCCGAAATGAAACAGAAAATTCAGGTAGCATGCAGGATTCGCTGAGAAAATTATTGCACCAGTCAAATAGATATATATATAATCAGTTGATCTTTATTTCGTTCAACACTGGAATCCTTTAATTGATTATATCTATTTTTATCGACGAATCGTAGAAAAATGATAGTAAATTTTACTACAAAGTGATAACAGTACTAATTTTTTTTTTAAATTAAATGGATTTTTATCCTAAAATGAAAGAAATTTAGGATTTTTGCACAAAACATAAAAATTTTAGTTATGAAATTATCAGAATTGTTATAAATTGTATATCAAAAAATGTCATATATTTAAAAACTAGTGAAAATATGTAGTTTAGTTTTATATAAAATACTCTCCGCGCGTACCTATTCTGATCAAATCCATCCCCATCGTTTTTATATAACAAATTGTAAAAAAAAACAACTAAAAACTGATGCAAGTTTTCATAGGAAAAAACGTCATCACGTACATACAAAGCTCAAAAATGCAAACCGGAGTAGACAAAAATGACTACGAGCGGATAGAGCGGAGAAAAAAAGATCAATAATAGAGAGAACCCTTGGGTCAACGGGAAAATAAGTTCCAAAAGGACACATCGCAGAAGGCTGTATCCTGATGGGTCCGAGACATGACGAAAGAATTTACTTCGCTGGTCATCGATCAATAAGCTGGATCGATCATGCATATACCAGCGGAGTTGCGAATAGACGGGGAAACGGGAGAAATGTATTCCGAGGATGGCAAGGCGTAATGTGTTAACGGAGGACGAATCCGTGGCGTGCTCAAAGATCGGTAGTCGGAGAGTTTAGAGCTGGATAGTTCTCTTCCTCCGCGGCGTTTCCCGTCCGTTTCTACACTCGACAGGCTCGCCTTCGTGTACGTATACATCAAGATATATATGTATAGAGAAAGGAGAAAGACAGAGAGAGAGAGAGAGAGGAGGGAGAAAGAGAGGCGGGAATACACACGTAGAGAGAACCGTGCGTGCGGCGAGCGGGCCGATAGGGATTTACGAGCGGTTTCGGGCAATCGCGAATAGAGATTAGGCCGGTAATTAACTATGGATCTCGTCTCTGCAGGGGAAACGGCGAGAGAGTATAACCCGGCACCAGCATAGCTGGCGTCGCTGCATCTAGCCTTGAGTTCGCATCTATACACCCGGCCAGGACAGCATCCAAGATGAGCCTAGTCTCAGCCCACCTAAATCCATACAGGCTCATCCTAACTCTCACCTGATCTCCGCCCCTTTTTTCCGCTCACGCGTAATTGCTTTCTAAATCATATGAGAGTAATCTCCTTCGCGTTATCACTACTATCCATAGAATATACTTTTATTTTGGGAAAGAATTAATATGCTACCGATTTATTTTCATAACATTTTCTTATAGCATATTCCTATAATCACACTTTGGACTTTAAATACTTTTCTGAAATCTATAAATGGTTTCATTTATTTTTCACACTGGAGTGAAGATAGTGTCGTTTTTACACTGAGAAAACATGATGATTGAATCTACTAAAATTTTGTTGAATCAACAAAACTTCAGTTCATTCAATCAATATTTATTAAATCAACAAAATTTTAGTAGATTCAATCAAC
The DNA here is from genome assembly GCA_030522545.1 of Cremastinae sp. A BG-2022a. NCBI lineage: Eukaryota > Metazoa > Arthropoda > Insecta > Hymenoptera > Ichneumonidae > Cremastinae sp. A BG-2022a. Next base: position 3,164 of record JAPYYW010000458.1, on the reverse strand, counting down.
ATTTTTTTCTCAGTGTAAAAACATTTCCAAGTAGTTTTTCATTGTTTAATTTAATACTACTTAATCATCTTAATACTATTTAATCATCAATAATTCGTGTGAAGTCATAAAGAATTCAAATTTTTTAAGTTTAAACAAATTTTTAAAAAATGTCATATAAATTTTAAAAAACGTAATATCATTTTTCATTTTTTAAAACATATTATCAATTCTTTGATCAGTACCATTATATCTTCTTAATAGAAAATGGACACGACAAAGACACTGTACAAGGGGTATAGGAGTATCGATCAAATTATCGAATTATCGAATTATCAAGGTAGCTGATAACAATTATGAAATTTAAAAGCGAGATACGGTCGAATCATTTGGAAGGAGCCTGTACAATCGGCTAGGATTTCACTACACGTACTCGAAAGACATTAACGTGTACGTACACAGAGGAACGTGTGGGGGTGTGGACATAGATAAGTAAAGGTACAATGGCGAGGGAGAATCGAGGATCGGCGGCAGGATCCTTTACATGAGCATGTCGTGTACATTGGAGCAGGCCTGAAGACTCTGCACTCACTGCCTCTCTTCTACAATCCTCCCCCGCTTGCACTTCCGGTTCTGCTGCTGCTTCTTCTGATGACCGTTGTGCCCAAACCCCTCAGGGCAACTTATTTCAACACGTGCTACAAATTCGTACACAAATGCATACAGTTGACTATAAATTTGCCGAAATTTCGGTAGATATCTGAAAATTCATTCTTTCAGAATCTGACTTGGTACTTTTATCTATAAAACCGTTTTCTTAGAGAATTTTTTTTAATTTTGGGTTTTGCAGACATGTTCAATAAATCGATTTCAAAAAAGTGGTAATAATTATGTCGTATATTTGTATAAATATCAAAAGAGCTAGAGTGTAATATGATTTTACTATTTAAATGTGTGTAACAGGTGGTCACAAAAATGTCTCGTTATAGTAGATGTTTAGACGTTGAAAACGATATTCGCCATCGTCACACAAAAAATAAATACAATAATTGAATTCCTACATACAGTAGGAATTCAATATTATCATGATATTATGTACCTTTAAAAAAAAATATTTAAAAAATATTCAGTTTTGGTTAAAAAATATAGATTCTACTATAAATTGTGAGATAATCATGTGTGTTGAGTGTTGAGCAATTGTGAAATTTAATGTTCAATATCGTAAAAATATCTTGATATTTGATTGTATCTTTATTTCTTATACGTCAAATCTAGATATAAAAACTATATGATTAAAAAATTCAAAATATTTTGGTCTGTCTTTCTTCTTCAATACATTATTATTCAACTGAAAGGAAATTGAAGGTAATGAGAGGAAGATATAGTGATGAGTTAAATAAAATGAGCATATAAAATTCTTTACAAGTTGTTCGGAGTAAACGTTGCGCATTTATGTCTTCCTTTTTCTCTCACTTTCGGGCTCTTCTTTTTCTTCTTGCGCTTTTTCTCGTTCATTCATTCATGAGGAAGGAATGTTCAGCACTTGGGTATCCGATGGAATCGGTAAAAATAGTGAAAGGGAGATGGATGGAAAAAAGAAGGGAAAGAATAAAAAGAGAAGGAAGAAAATGTTGGCCTGGCAGAGGATCGGGAAGCGAGAGCGAAATAAAGAGGAAAGAAATGTGTGTCCTTTAAAACCTGTATCGATGGAATTCACGTGACGCAGTGCCCGTGCTAAAAAAAGAAGAAAAAGAGTGAGGAGGAGGAAGAAGAAAAGAAGCGAAATAAAGAGCCCAAAAGTCCCTCCCACTGACACGATATACACGTCACACAGGGCAAAAGGGAATTCGTCGTGTCGCACACACGCAACACATGAACGCACTTTTGTCGAAAGAAACGCGTGCAGAGAAGAAGTAATTGTTTCTGCGCTCTTATCTTGCAGCAATAAAACCATTAAGCAATTTATCATGATTATCACATTATACTTGGGTTCATTGATTTGATAAAAACTATATCAGTCTATACCAAAATACAAATTGATAAAATATATCGGAAACAAAACTACATGTAGATTTATTCATATCACATAAAGATAATCTACGAAATTGATGTTTTAATTAAAAATAAATTAGATGATCTTATCAATAATATTTTTTATCTATACTTTGTTATCATAATTGGTTAGTCGGTAGCTAATGATCATATTTTAATCTATTTTAATGAATCCATATGATTTAATGATATAACCACCACAAATTAACAAATTAACAGGTTGGTATTTAAAAAACTAGACAGTCTGCATATATTGCAGTGTTATATGCAGAAAACGATAAAACAATAATGTATCCGATAAAATTATCCGTTATATATAAAAAGGATTAAATATCTCAGTTACAAAGATATTGGTTGCTGTATAAATTTTTATACAGTACATAAATATAATGGAATTGGTAATATTTTGGTTTCATGAGAGAATTAGGAATGTAAAAAAATGTTTATCCCTTCTAAGACACTTTATGACACTCGAGAAAAATTTTAATGCCCGTAAAAACCATAACGAGTTTATCGATAGAATTATTAAATTATGTCATTTGATACGATAGCTTCACAAGATTTTTAAGATAATTATTACTTATTAATATTATAATTGTTATATTATAGTGATTTAAAAGTGTGATAATATTGCCGATAACATTATGGAAACACGTTTAGAGTTGACACAATTTTTGAGCAATTCGATGAATCGTTTTATAACTCGATGAAAGACTCTTAAAGAGATTTGTCAACGATGTGTCTTGACCAGCTATTAAATTGTATTTTTGTGGCCATTAAAAAAGTGTAGAAATTTTTTACTTTTAAATACATTATTTTATAATATTTTTATAATTCTGGAAGTTGTAACAAAGGATTTAAGAGTTATTGAAATACTTTTATTGATAATAAAAGTATTTTTCAAAATATTTCAAAATATTTAATAAATTTAACCTCAAATAGAAGATAAAAATTCGAAAAAAAATTTAATTTTTTTCGGGGCACAGAAATGTATGACGAAACTTTAAAAGCTGATCGTTGGGAATTGACTTTTTGCACACTGAGAAAAAAAATTTGTTGCACCAACTAAATCCGTTTGGTTGCGAGAAATTTAGTTCGATGAAATAATATTTTGGTTACCCAGACATTACCGT